>NPFG01000833.1:0-11666 GCA_002288965.1 Xylaria sp. MSU_SB201401
TATACTTAAAAAATTGAAAACTTTTAATATATTATAATTAAAATCTAGTAATCTAATTATCTAATAAAAAAATAATTAAAATAAGTTAATATAAAATAAATAAAAATTATATAAAAAAACAGCGTTAATAATAATAATATTTTTAAAATACTAAGAGTATAAAACTTATTTTTTTTAGAAAAAAGAGCTATTAAAATATAGTTTATAAGATTATAAAATACTATTTTTTTAAAAAAAAAACTTACCCTTTATAAAATCTACTATATAAATCTATAAAAGGTAAAAATATTTGTGAAGCTGAGGCTCTATTTTTGAAAGCGCACCGGCCTTTTCGCTAGGGCCTACGGGGTGAATGTTGAGCTTTACGCCCGAAGTGGCCGAAGCCAATAACGGGCTTTCCGGGTTATCATATTGGCGCCTGATCGGGAGGAATAACAGCTCTAGCCGGAATCTCCTATCCCGGTATAGAATAGAGAATTAAAGGGCAAAACAGATAGTGAGAGCAATAGAAGGCAGAACAGTGTTCCTTGATATGACATGGACTTGGATAGCCACTGAGAGAGCCCGTCATCGAAGTTTTCGGCGGTTGGGCGTCCCATCCTACTCGTCACAACGCGCAAGAAGTACAATATTTTTCCGCCTTGTTTAACGAGTCGGCTATCAAACTCTCGTAGCCTTGCAGTACTTCCTTCGCCTTGCTTGTTCACCAAACTCACCACCCCTGCCCCTATTCGCCCGGAACGTGCTCATAGTGATGAGTAAATCAGCATACTGCCTAGCTTAGCCCCGTCCGTCGCACATTAAGCCTGGTGATTCACTATTCGGGAATATGGTGAGCACATGCTCGTGGAGGTGATACTATCAACTAATCGCGGCGATTAAGTCGTGGTCTTTCCGGATTTCACTAGCTAATCACGGCGATTCCCATACATGCTCGACTGTATGGCGCTTGTATCCCCGGTATTGTTCCCGTTACTTCTCGAGCGTCAATCGGTGTCCCTGCTGAGTTGACCGGTTATTCGAGAGGTATACTTATAGTTCTAGAGCGTCACCAAGAAACCACTATGAGGTTCCGATGAGACAGCTGTCATACAATGTGCTATAATAAGCGCACATTCCGCACAACGATTCACTCATACTTACCTAAGTATCTAAAAAGAAATGCTAATCCAGCCCCTGTGCCGATCGCCCCAATTACTTAGCGGGTTGTCAGTCACATAGAAACAAGACGCACTAATTCTGAGCATAGAAAAACATATTTAAGTACTTCAACATCCGGCGAATACTAATTCACCACTGCTCCTGATGTGCGAGATGTCAAGACTGGAAGAGCAATCTCTGATATATCCTACTAGCCATGAACTGCGTACACAGTGGTTATCATTATTGTATCCGCCCGGGCCGACCAGACCGTCCGCTCGCCTTAACTCCGGCAAACATGTAGTGATCAACAGAGCCAAGAAATAAGCACGGCCAGAGCATAAGCTAGAATGCTTGTATAGCCACTCACGGAGACATGGGCGGCGTACTATGTTGCGCAAGAGACCGGGATATCGACGGATGGGGATGGTCACTATGAACTTACCAGCAGAAGACGCAGCTTTCATAGCAACAGTCCCGATTGCGCCAGCTGTACCGCTTCCCACCCCTGCTAGCTACAACTCTTTGCCGCTCTCATCAGCACTCCCGACAGGTAGCCAATATTCAACCGCTCTTAGGACCTCTAGAGAAGCGGAATAACGCTTCTTTCCTCGGTTCATGGCCTTTTGGGGACGACAATGCGGCTGATGGGATTGGTGTCGGTTCTTTCGCGAACTGGGAGATACCCGATCTACCACTGCCCCTGGAATCAGCTTCCAGCGGGACTGCGCATGGCACATTGACGCCCCCGGAAAAGCGTTCGCTTGCATCAAATGTTGTGAGCAAGCACGATTGTGAGGCTCAGGTAATCTCCATACTGCGCTCTATGCAACATGGAGAATTACACGAAGGTGCAACGTCCTGCGCGACCAATCCAGTGCGACCAATCCAGTGCAATATGCCGGGCTCAACCTGCGGCCCAGCTTCGACCGCGTCCTCGCTACCAATAAGGCGGCGCTCGACGGTTGCGCAAGGCTCATGGAATGCTCGTGTGCGCTCTGTCCGCATATCATCCTCCTCCACGTGTCGATTCTGTCAAAAGTGCTCTTCTGGTACCGCATAGTAGCCGCAAACGAGTCTCGTGATTCACCGGCCACAGAGAGTCGGAATGATGTAAGCACAGGTAGCTCGTCGCCAGAGGATCCGCCAACCCCTGCTCAGTTCAGCGTTGCCCCAACGGAAGTCCAGATTGGTATGCTCAGTCTAGGCGCCGAGGACGAAGCTAGCTTGCGGCGTATGCTCCTGCTTCGAGAGCTGCACAGGACCAGAAAAGCGATAGATGAGCTCATGAACATAGACAGTACTGCGCTTGAGAATGGAGATGACCTTGTCAGAAGCTCTGTCGCATGGTCACTTGGCGGTATCACGCGCATTAGGGAGGTCTTGCTAGATGTCATCGCGAAAATGGACTAACCTGGGTAACTGGATTGTTGTGATATCAGGTCCTATAGAATCCGAGGATAATTCATCGCATTGTATAGGTTGTTGAATTTTGCATGTACTGAGCCTTGTTCCCGAATCTCTCCATACGCACAAGCCCGTGAAATGTCCATTTATCATCTTCTCGCTCTCTTAGAATGAGGGCAAGAGGCTGCTCAAACGGCGTGACTTTGGCTTCGAACTCGCCGCTAGCTGTCTTGCAAAGAGGAAGTACGAGCCTATCGCCACCCTGTATTGCACCAGGAGCGACGCCGATGTTACCGCTCGTGGTGATGAACACGGTAGTGGAATCAGAAGCTTGGTTGCAATAGGAAAGAGACCGGTAAATATCGTCAATTTCCGTATCCGCCTTCTGCGATGAATAAAAATTGTGACTTGCCAGCGGAATGCCGAGATGGGTAGTGATGGATTCCCAGTTTGTGAAGAGACTCGAAACCACCTCGACAATAGCCTGAGCGAAGGTGGTATTGTAGATAAACCCTTGACGTTGATTGTCTGCGCCAACATTGAAGCCATCACTAATGTTCAAGAACCCGGTGGCTTCATTTCTTCTAAAGAATTTTTCAGCTAGACATAGTAGCTCCACAGCTTTTTGCCAGGTTTCGCTAACAACACATCCTTCCGTGCTGATGCCGTGACTGTGGTGGATATAGCATATTGATCGGGACCTAGGTATCTCTAATGTCAACTTTGTCACGACATCGCAACAGACTCCCTCAAACCTGAGCTCAGTGCATTCCTGGTTCATCTGTAGTGAGGGAACTTCCATTTCAGTTATTTTTCCGAACTGTATGTGGCGAGGAGATGGATCTGAGGTTCTAAAGTCGTAGGACCAGGTCGGAAGGGCACTAGAACGTCCTGGCCTATTAAACTTGATGAGCTCTAAGATGGCGAATTTGGTTGGGCCTTGAAAAGCCGCGTAGGTCGCCCGGCTGAACACAACTTCTATAGAGCTATGATAGTCCGGAGAGGCCAGCTCTCTCTCTCTAGGATTGAGAAAGCTGAGCAGACTGTATATCTTATCTCGAGGGTCGGTGGTTTCAGATCCTTCAGTAGCAATTACAGCGTGGTAGAGTGACATCTTTTTGCCGAGTTCTAATGTGTCCCTAATGTGATAAAATTCGTAGAGGCGTTCGGCTAAGCTACAAATTCCTGGAAAATCGGTGATTTGCTCCTGAAGAACGGAGCCAGTATAAGGCATCACAAGTGCCTGTAGTCCTAACAAACGGTCTGTTTTGTCTATTATACGGGTCCTCGAGCCGAACTGAAAATAAGGCCGCTGACTCAGCGCATACTCCTGGACGACCCACCCTCGATCCTTCCATGAGGGTGTCGTGGTTTGTATGTATCACAAGGGCAGTATTGAGCTTGGAAGAATGACTTCAATTGAATAATAATCTTCAAGGTCTTGACTAGGTCCTTGGATCTACTCCTTCAGAACGTACAGACCTGACTGGCTAGCTTGGATCTATATACAGAGGTCCCAAGGGTGACTAACCACCATGGTGGTACCAATTGACTCAATTAAGCGAGGGCTGAATACCTTCATGTTCAACACAAATAAGACATTCTGAGAATACGAAGGTGTACAGAGGTGTATAGCCGAAGGTGTACACCGAAGCCGGCATACGAAACAGCGTACAGGTGTCACCTACGTGTAACAGTATGGCATGGTCCATGGGTATGCAGTCGGCGTCCCAAAGACGCCTCAACACTATGTTGTTGCGAAACATGGATGATACAGACTGCAGTAGCCTTTGACTCGTCGTCAGTTCGTCATTGTAAATACTCTTGCCACCAGTGTCGCCGAGCCATATCGCCGTTGATTCTGCGTTTGAGTAGATCTCTTCCATAAGGACAACCTGTGCGCTTCGCTCATCAATGTCCTCTTGATTTATGCAAACAACATCAACCCAGAGAATCCGCGTCTTAAGCGGTCGTCGTAATCGTCTCAGAGCCATAAAGAGGTTGTCGGTTATGGGTAGTTCAATGCTCTTGGATGTCCGTTTGCTGTCCGGTCTAATCTTCAGGGTCCGCCCCTCAGTTCGGGCACCCCATGTGTAGGAAAGTGCCGTGTATGACGGTTTATCATCGAGCGTCACTGTCCGAAGATTGCCTCTCAAGTCGCTTTCGAAAGTTCCCGGTAGCAATTCAAGAACCCTAATATGCTTCAAAGTCGGATCCAAAGACTGGTACACAGGAGATGCAGATGCCATAATTGGAAATTACGGCCAGTAAGTTAAGTGAAAACCTAAGGAAGCTGCTGTCAGGCTACGCATAGGACACGGAATCTTGATCTTACGAGAAGAGAGGTGACAAAAGAGGCTATGCTTGATCTCAGCCCCTTCATCAGTAATGTAACGTCACGTGAGACGTGTTACCCTTTTCAGCCGCCGCCACACGACAAGCAATGACTGGACAACGCGGTATCATCAATGCGCCAACCGCCAAAGCCTATTTCCCTGTTTCGCCATTCATGTAGTTGTACCCCTCGAGGCGGTGAAAGAAAATTTTGTCACACCCACCCATACCAGCCACACCAGCTACACTACCTAAACCTTTCAGTATCCTAGAACTTCTTTATAGCTGGAAGTTCTATTTCTTTTTTTTAGGTATTTCAATAAGCTTTGTTAAATAGTGCTTCGGATAGATAGGCGTACTATTATATTAGAAATAGCTTTAAACTTGTGGTTGTTTTAGTAGTTGTTCCGGTGGTTGTTCTGATGGTGTAGCTGGGTGTGACAAGCTTTCCTTTTATCGCCTGTCAGTAAGTATGGAGTAAGGTACACTCTGTCCCCACTCCTTCTGACATCGCCTCGCCCCTCGATCTTGCCATTTAAGACGCAACCGGGATGCGAGGCTTGAAATTTGTATCCTCAGCTGAAGCTTCAAGTTGCATCTTAACATCAGCTGGTGCTTTCGCAATGGAATATGACAGCTCGATCGAGCACTAGGGATGGATGTGGTGTGAAGATTTTGGTTGAGGTAACCTTGCGAAAGTCACAAGCGCCTCCCTCTCCCGTTTCACATTTACGCAAGGTAGGCAAACAACCCCAACTCGTGTCATCAGAAGACTCTATGTTACACATCATATTCTCCCTGTCTCCCTTGCGTCGTGCTCTGTATATAAGCACGCGTAAACAACCAAAGTTTCTCCTCTAATGTACCTAGAATATCTGCTAACCTCTTATTACTCACTTACCATCATCGGCGAAAGTCTGCGTTCACGGCTCCTACCACCTGGTTTAACCGAATTTCGAAGAATCCAGCATTAGCTACCGTCTATTTGTAACCGCTCGTGATAAATTCCGGCATCATGGCCTCGTCTTCGACTGGAGCCTCAAAAGATGGGCAGATATCCACTGGTGAGTCAAATTCCGTCGTTTATTGTACACAGCCTCTCAATAATACAATCTGACAATAGCTTCAGAACTCTCCAACACGTCTAAGCCAATTCAGTGCTCTTTAAAGGGCTTAGAAGCAAGCCTAGGCATTTCAGTAGTTACCCACGGCGACCCAGAAGCATTCATTCAGTCGCAGACTGGGGTTACGGAGTATTTTTGCCTCGCATGTTGGGCGGCTCTGGGTCACCCGGTACCTCCAAACCTTAGTCAACCAGCTAAATAGGGTTCGCATCGCAGAGAATGGGGGAAGAAAATAATTTTGACTTAACGACGACCGATGGGTGTCAGACGAGGCAATCACTGCCTGGTGAAGTCTAGCAAGATCTCCAAGCAGAGGATAACGTGAGAGCCTGAGGAAGCTCCTGGACACCATAACATTGATCGTCCAGGAAATAATAGGGCAGCAGCACGTGTATGCGCGCGCTTATGGGACGCTTCGGAAAGTTTGGATATGGTAACGGTCGCAGTATGAGAGCCCCGGTTAAAGCTTGTTAACCGTAGCAACATTCGTATGCGACCTAATATTCGATATACGACGGAGATAGGAGACAGCAAGACGTAGAAGCTAGCCAGGTAGATTAGCCGACATAGCAAGATATTCTGCTCAAATGAGATAACAACAAGTTAGCAGGTCTTACTGGCTTTTGACTTATCTTACCAGCGTTCTAAACAATTAGACAGGCGGTAACACACAATGCCTCCTCCGTTTGAAGTGCTGGGCGTGCTGGGATTACTCGGATCGTTACGAGGTAACAGAAACGCACTGTATCAATTCTTGACGATAAGTCGACAGATCCTCACATCCAAACCTTAAAATAAATGACAATTACGGCAGAACGTTAAATCAAACAAAATATATCATACTATTCAATATGCGTTTAGGTTATAAGACCGTAATTATGTGTGCATTCTTAAGCTGCATTTTCTATCGCTTCATATAACCTCCAGATAAACCTACCATTGGTCCGCTTTCCCCATCCCTTACCCTCTATTTCTACTAAAACTAAACATTTTACTTAGCGAATTATTGTATATTCTCGCCTTTTCTTTCAATTCCTGATTAGATGTGATAACGTTCACCATGGCATGAAGCTGACGCATAAGGGTGACGTCATCGCAAGCCACGTCCTGAATCATGGCCTTGGGCCAGGTCAGCTCCACCTCCGTCGGCTTCAAATATGTTCCAGCATCACACTATTCACGGTAGTCTTCATAATACTACAACAATTTTGGTACGAGCACAATGCCTGATGTATCTACGGAACTGGCTGAGCTTCAAGCCAAGGTGGCCCAGTCGCAGAGCGAGAATGATGCGAGATTGGAATGGCTTAGAGATGAGCACCATCGCGCCATGCAGCGCTTCGCGACCCAGATAATCAACATGGGCCATGATGACATGATATCAGAAGCCGATAGGAGCATGGAGAAACATCGAAAATTCCACGTCGCTGCCATGCGTGAGGCAGACGAACGACTGGCCGCGGCGCAAGGTGCGATTGAAGAACATCGCAAGTTCCACGCTGAAGCTATGAGAGAAGCAGACGAGCGCTTGGCCATGGCAGATGATAGCATGATTGAGCACAGAAAGTTCCATACGCAAGCTATGCGCGAGGCCGACGAGCGCTTAGCAGCCGCCCAGGGGGCCATTGAAGAGCACCGCATATTTTACGCACAAGCGATAAAAGAAGCGGATGAGAGACTTGCGGCTGCTGACGACAGCATGGTTAAGCATAGGAAATTCCACATGCAAGCCATGCGCGAAGCTGATGAGAGGCTAGCGGAGGCTCAGGGCGCTATTGAAGAACATAGGAAGTTCCATGCCGCGGCTATGAGAGAAGCGGACGAGAGATTGGCGGCTGCTGATGATAGTATGATTGAACATCACAAGTTTCATGCTCAGGCTATGAAAGAGGCGGACGAGAGACTAGGAAGAGCGGATGATGTTATGATTGAGCATCGGAAATTTCACGCGGCCGCCATGAATGAAGCGGATAAACGGCTTGCGAATACTATCTTGGCCTGATTGGCTCGGCAAAAACGGAGACTGGTAGCTTGTAAAGATATTTACAGAAGGGAACAAACAGATTCAGGCGTTCGGCATGATATATCATTGTTACATCGGTATACGGAATTGGGTTTTATGGTTTATGATTCGGGTTTGGTGTTTTGATTTGATGCTTTACGTGCAGCATTGCACTTGAGGACCAGAATTGAGCACGCACACATCGACTATCTAAATCAGTACACAGTATGGGTCGGCTTTCGTCTCTTCCTCAACGCAAGTGTACATAGTCTGCTCGGGTGGCTTAAATCACCGGGACAGGGCTCAGTGGCCGTCCCTAATTAATGATGCCGGGGTCAAGGCTTGATCGTTCGTGTGATGATGTGGCGCTTATATGCGGGGTTCTCTATAAACCAAGAACATATCCCTTGAAAACAATTGTATTGCCTACTTATTCCTTTCTTATATCACGGTAATTAAGCGACACGATCATACTCAATAGTCATTATTCGAAACCCAGCGCGTATGATTCCTGTTGTATCCCTTTAACGCCTAACTCACCTGCGAAATGCCAAGCACGCTAGACATAGGGTCTTTAGCTAATAAGAATAAATAAAATAATTAGTACTTTTATTTCTACTTATTTTACCTGATATTAAAAGTTATTATAACGATCATTATTATATAAAGCTATCTTATATATTTTATACTCCTAGCTCGTTTGAGTCTGTTTTCTGGTAATATTGCCAAACGTTATACCTAATGAAACGCGTTTTTAGTTGCTAATATTGAAGCCTTTATAAGCCTTGTAATTGCTATAGGTCTTCTGCTTAGTTAATATATGCTCGGAAAGTGGTTTTTTAAGGCTATTTATACTTAAATAACCTTGTATGCCAGCCTTCGAAGTAGAGCGATAGTAAACAAATAAATCTTCTAATATAGCCTATCTCCAAGTTTTTTGCTTATTATATAAGCCTTTAGACTACTGCTAGAGTTTAAACGTATTATAAAAAACTATTTTTAATATATATTAAAGAAAAAGGCATTTATTATAGCCTTTGCGAATCTGGTAATCTTAGTAGTTATATATTCAAAGTTGGTTAGTAGTATTAATACTAAACTGCTTAAAATTATAATTAATAATAATAGCCGGTATTAGAATGTATATTTTCTTTTTATCTTTGAAAAAAGACCGCTCTGACTTTATATTAGGGCGTTTTTGGTTAATAATTTGGTAAGGTTTATTGTCTTAATAGACTATTGAGAAAATAAGTATTACGGCATTGCCCTTATAAATAAACTGCTATATTTTCTAGTCTTCTATAGCCTTATATTCAAGGCTATTCCAAAGCAATAAGTCCTGCTGGCAATTATTTTTATAAAGGTCTATAAAGTCCTTAACCATCCCAGAGGTCTTACAGGTTATAGCCGTCACTCCAATACCCATATAGTTTTAAAGATAGGTTAATAAATTAAGCAAAGGAAATAGATTATCATAAAATAAATAATAGGGCTACTGCGGAAGTGTTTATAATAGCCTCACAACAGCTTATTAAAAATTATTTAGCTAGCTTAATTAAACCTCTGCCAGGTTGTTTTCTAAAGGCTTAAAAGGTCGTTTTTAACCTAGTAAAGGCTTCAAAAGATATAGGATACCAACAAAGCCATAGTTATTATAATACTATAGCCAGTCTAATACATAGCCTTCGAAAGCTAATACCCAGACCTTAAAGCCTTTAGGTGTTAGCTTATTTTTAATTATAATAGTCTCCTTCAAACAGCCTATAAAACCAACCATTGACTTGTCTATAATAATTGTAATAAGTATAATAACTAGATCTTTTGCTACTATTTTAACAACGTTGAAAACTTTGGAAACCTTCTTAAATAAGCCTAGTAGATAACCCTTATTACAAGCCGGGTCCAGGTCCCAATAAGTAAAATAATAGTATAAGGCTTTAAAACGGTTATAGCTAATAAATAGCTGGAGAATATACTTCAGCTAAAGATTGCTGTCTTTAAACCAATAGTCTTAAATACAGTTTTTATAATAAAGGCCTATATATATAAAGCTGGCTAAAAAATAATAGACTTTGGCCTCGCTAGTTAGATACTAGTACTTAGCTAACCAACCCATTTTCAGTCGTTTTTTGTAGTATTCAACCTATTTAGCTATTAGCCAAAGTAGTAAAAAGGCTTAGAATAGACTAATCGGTATTATTAAAAGGTTATTAGCCAGTTAGAAATAGCGTAGAGGCTCAAAATCGAGAGGAATAAAGGTCTCGGGGTCAGCCAGGTGGGTAGAGGGCGGAACGTTAGGCTAGAATATGCCGGCATCGACCTCTATAATTGCTAGCTCTTACAGCATTAATCCCTAACAAATTTTCAAAAAATAAAAATATCTCGGTAAAGCCCTAACTCAGGGCTTTCTAAAGATGCAACTAGTTTTTTTAAGGCAGTATTATTAGTAGATTAAAGAGGGAGTTGCAACAGCGCTAAATGTAGGTGTGATGGCGTAACGACTATATAGCCCCTAAAAAACAGGGGTGGTGTGGGTATTATGGGTCACATACGTAATCGCAGGTGAGTCGGGCGTTAAAGGGATACCGTTTCTATAACCGTTCTTCTTTTCCGATGAGGCAGTTTGTTGCTCCAGCTCTTCTGCCTCTTGGAAACACTCCAGAACAACGTCATATAACCGTCCCGACCTAATTAACTCGTAAACCCGTGTGTTGTACAGTCCTATTCTCGGTGTGATGCCGTCAAGCGCCACCTCCTCTGTTGAAGCCAGGTGCTCTTTGCCCAAGAACGGAACGCCAAGATCTTTCCTAATAAAGTAGTACATGCGCCGTAAAGCCGCGCCAATGCGCGGCGTCGCGTCAGGCTGCGATTTAGCCCAACCATCGATCTCTATCGCGCGTAGGTCAAACGCTTGACAAAGTGTCAAGAGGTGTACCACGGCAATCTGCGAGAGTACGTCTACAGCCTCGAGCGTGTAGCGCGCCGACACGAGCGCTAGGGAGTTGAGGGCCTGGCTGCCCATCTCCGCCCTCTGCATGTGAGACCCGACAGGATTGGCCAGGAACCCCAGCTCCGACGTCAGACCAGCAACTAAGATGTCTACCCCCTTGAACAGAAACGAGTTGTTGGGGTCGTCGGAGCACAAATTGGGCGGCAGGCCACGGTTAGTGGCCGGGTTCATCATCTCGGTACATTGGGTGAAGAGCATGCGGCCGATGCTCTGTAGTCCCTGACGCAACTTCTCGACTGCTGAGGTGATGGTGCGCGCTTGGAAATTGCCGCCATGGAACACGCGCCCCGTGTCTACGTCGATCAGCGGATTATTCGTCACCGAGTTCAGTTCGACGGTCAGCTGCTCGTGCGCCAGGCGGAAATCTTCTAGCACAGGACTGATCTATTGGCTAGCCGTACGCAGCGAGTAATAATCATACCGCAGTGCCGCTTTGTTCTAGTTCGCCTTTTCTTCTATTTATTTTTCTAGTGCAAGCTACTATTAGCAGTTTTGCAGGAGCTATACCAAAATCCTTAATATGCTACCAAATTAAGGCAATTTTTATAAAATACTAAGAAGCTAATTAGTAATGCTGATAGTATATAAGCGTAAAGCTTTACTAAATATAAAATTTAAAGACTTTATTATATTTAACTATAATCTTTAA
>NPFG01000834.1:0-11634 GCA_002288965.1 Xylaria sp. MSU_SB201401
CGGTGATAGTTTTTAATTTATAGTATATATATTAAATTATTTTATTATACTCGTCTTTAATTATAAAGTATTTAGTTAGACTTATTATATCTTAATAAAATTAGTTAAAAAGATTTTATATTTATTTTTTACAAAGGTTTTATTATAATTTTTTAAAAAGTTTAGCGTAAAATAACTTTATATAATTAAGCTTTTATATAAACTTTATACTCTTATATTAGTATTTTCTTAATTTTTATATCCTTTATATTATAGACTAAAGCTTTTAAAGCTTTAGGTTTTAAATATTTTACTTTTATATATTATATCTCTTTATTATCTTTTTTAACTTTTATAGGCTTTATTAATAATTGTTTTAATATAGTTTTCTAAAAGGCTATAACTATTCCTATAGTATTTAAAAGTACTTTATAGTTTATAAAAATTATATTTATAAGGGTTTTACTTATATAATAGCTAATTAGTTTATATTTTAAAAATACATTAAATTTATTTTGCAAATTAGATTTGCTAGTAATATACTTTTTTAAAAGTTTTTATATTATAATAAACAGTTTAAGCTATAATACTAGATCTTTATTTCTTTTAACTAGGCTTTTAATATAATATTTATATAAAATCCTTTTATAAAAGCTATATTTTAAATATTATAGACTTTATATTAAGCTTATTTATATTTGTTAATATATTTTATATTAATCTTCCGGCTTTTAACTTTATATTAAAAGCTTATAATATTAGTATTTATTATATTTTTACTTTTTAATAATATATATAAACCTAGCTTAAAAAATCTATATTATTAACTAAGTATAAAGCTTTATAATTATTAATAATAATGCTTATATATAGTAAATAAACTTTAAAGCTAATAGTTATATAGGCTTTTAATATAATAGTAATCTAGTTAATTATAATATAGTTAATTATAAAAAAGACTAGGTTTTTTTTAAAAAACTTGTTAAATAATCTTTTATTTTTAAAATTCAGCTTTAGTTTTAAAATACTTTAGTTTATTTAATAATCTAGTTTTAAAGCTTTTTTTAATTAATATATTTTTATTTAACTTTAATATCTTTAATTTATTTGTTATTTAATCTTTTAATTAAAAAGGTTATAAAGCTTATTACTACTTTTTATAATTTTATATACTTTTTTAGCTTTTAATAGTAATATTTTTTAGTATATAAAAAGGTAAAAGTAGTAAAAACCTGGCTTTTATAATCCCTAGCTATTATTTTTTAAGTTTTTATATTTATTTTCTAGTAGTATAAGGTTATTAGCTTTTTTTATAATTATTATAAAGATTTTAACTCTTTTTTGCTTTTTTAGGCGCGTTTTTAGTTTATAATTATATAAAACATATATTTAAACTATTTTAAGATTATTAAATCTTTATTTAACTATTTATTAAAAATATATTATATAATTTGCTAATATATCTAGTTAAAAACTATATATATTTAAAAGGCTTTTAAAAAGTTCTTTATTATAACTATTTTATTAATTTTTTAAACTTTTAGGCTTTTAGTATATTACTTTTTAAATTTAATACTTTTATATTAAACCTTTTAAAATACTTTTTAGTATTTAAATAGAATATTAGTTTTTAAGATTAAGTTTATTAAAAAGATATATTCTTTAATAGCTTTTATAAACACTTATAAATTAATTTTCTTTTTTATAACTAGTTTAAATTAAGCTATAATTATAATTATTAAGTCTATTATTTTAATAATCTATATAAAAAAAGCTATATAGTAGTTAGACTTAAAAGGCTTATATATTTATATTTATAATATATATGTGGATTATATTTTTTAAATATTATATAATTTATTTTTTATAAGTTTTGCTATTTTGAGCTTCTTTTTAAAAAAGGCTTTTACTTATGCTTTAGTAGGCTTTAAAAGCGTTTAGTTTAGTACTTATAAGTTTTTTAGAGCGCTTAGGTTTATTAGATTTTAAAGCCTTTATATACTTGTTTCGAATTCTAGTTGCATAAGCTATTGTGCTTAGTTTTGTTATAAGGTAAGCTAGGTCTTAGCAGAAATAGTATTATCTGCTCTATTAGAAGTTATTATAATTAAGTAGAATAGTATTAGGTTGATTTTTAAATGTTTTTGGGGTTTAGATAATAAGAGTAGAAAAAAAGTAAAAGCTTTTAATATTAGTTAGAATAATTCTTAATATTTATATATACTTAGTTAGGCGAACCAGGCTTATAACTCTTATAGCGTGGTAGGCCTATAGCCTATCTGCTTATATAAGGGATTATATATTAATAGTATTAAAAGCTTTATTTTTTATATTAAGTGTAAGGGAACTTGCGAAGCTAGTTTTTATATATATAATAATCACCGGACTTAGGTTGGCCCGCTTTGGCGGATCTACCTGAGTGCAATAAATGATAAATGTATTTAATCTACTATTTTAAACTATAAAAGGGATGTGATAAATCATGATAGTTTAACCTTTAGGATTAGTTTAAAAAATGGAGGAGGGTTACGACATTTCCCAGGCCGCGATTCCATATGATTCCCTCATGCTTAGGTCGTATCGATCTTCTGGATTTCTGGTAAACGTCTTATTTAATGAGTGCATATCGGTCAGGCTCATTGTTGTAGGTGGTGAAGTGATATTATAAAGTGTAGATTACAGGTTTGTAGGATTATTCGCAGAAAGATCGGGACGATCCCATTTGATTAGTGGCAGCAGTGAAAGATCGTCACCGTTAGGGCCGAGTCCGAATAGCCCGGCATGCCTAACTGCTTGACAGGCAAGACCCGACTCCTAACCCGCCGCGGCCCCACATCTTTCGGCGCCGAGGAGTGTCATCATTTAAGCGCTTTGGGTCATCTTCTTTCAAGTACCAGACCTATAGCCGCCGGGTTGCAACGTTGATCACATAGGTTACTAGAGATTCCGTCAGGGCTAGATGAAGAAGGCCAACCCCAGCTATTGCACGCCTCTGTCTTGTCTATGCGGGCGAATGGTCTAAAGGCAATTCTTCGTTCGTTATTAAACCTAAATCCGTTTATATCTCCATCCAAGTCCTCTCAGATATCCTCTCCTTCTTTGTTACCAATTACAGGCTAAAGATAGACAGATACTAGATTTATAAAGCAGTAATATTAGCTCTAGAAATTAAATTTATCAGAGTAATACATGCAGTCTATACACTTAAATCAAGAAATAAGATAATGATCATACATGATTAGTTTATATTTAATATAACAAGTAAAATCTTCGTTAGGTAGGCAACATAGTGAAAAAAGAAGGAAGGAAAGAAACACAACTCTAAGCTTATTAGGTTATATAGAACTTTGCAAACCTTGTAAACAGAACCGACGAGAATGCAAGCACCAATGATAGTAATAACCAAGCCGCCGAGGTGGTGCCAGCTCAGGTAGGCTTAATGCTCAGCAATTTAAAGAACTCCAAGACCATATACACTTTCAACAGTACCATTGCCTCAGGGTTCAAGCGTTTTATATGCTATTGGCATATATACCAGTATTAGATCAATCTAGTATTCGTCCAGGCAGTAGCTTTTGACATGTGTTATACTATTTTATTGTATGCATAGAGTCTGGTTGTTTCAGAATAAGACATAGAGGCAATTATTACATCTCATTTGTCTATTTCTCTTAAAAACAAACTGTCAGGACCGGGCTGCTTTTAAGTAGGTAAATGATTATTTGTGTTGTGAAAAGGTCTCTCAAACATTCCGTCGTTCTTCGCTTCGTTTCTCATGTCTATATACTGTCCGTGTCTCCCTTGTGCGATCGACTGTCTTTGTGTCTCCAGAAAACCCTCTCCAGAGGCGTACCTGTTGGGGACCTCTCAACCATGACTTGTGTGGCATTAGCCCACACCTTCCGAACGACATAATCTTCCTCGGTGAACAACACTATCACCGCATTGACCAGGGCAAACACCGCGATGTGCCTATCCGCACCCTCACTGGTTGGGAGGTAAAGCTCCATATCTGAATCTTTTATCCCGCAAGATATGAGCTGTCGCTTGCGTAGTTCCCTGAAGGCTTTGAAGTTATCTTCTGTTGTGCCCCTCACATCACTCACGCTTAATTGACGGCCGAAGAACGACTCAAAGTCTGGTTCAAGGCATTCCCGTGTCTTGTGTTGTGGCCTGGCAGAATTTAGGCGGTAATTTTCAAGGATCATACATGAAGCTAATTCTAGGATGAGGGGCTTGATATTTAGAAGCAACCCTATTATCGGGCTTCCTTGCCAATACTCGACGATTGACGCCTGCTTCTCTGGGGGGAATGGAGCCTCTTTATCCATGGCACCGGCTTCGGCGATTGCCTATTAGGTCCCGACGTTAGCAGGAGAGAAAAAAGAAGAGGATGCAAGACGACGCTTTTTACCCTGAGAAAAGCGAAGTAACTTTCGGGACCGCGCATGAGTTGTTCTCTGGGTGTATCGCTTTCAGCAGCCTTCAGAGGCAGGCAAAGCACACCTAGTAGCTTGTCCTCGTTCGTGTTTGGCCGATTCCCTCGGACGAGAATATGGTTCGGTCTAACTCTCTCGAACGAAAATATCGCGACGGCGTATCTGACCACAGCATCGAGATTGTAGGATCTGATCCTTCAACTTATTAAGTGTAGTATGCATGTGCTCTGAACGTCGATGTTTTATCACGAAGTCTTCTAAGACTAACTCTAGACAACCTTGCAATAATTTCAAAAAATTGTCTCTCTTTGTTTTTCTTTTTTTAGTTACAGCCTTCTTTTGTTTATCTCTCCCTGCAGCATTTGCTGTTGAAGACCCGAGATCATATTGCCTGAGTTGAATGATTCCTGTCCGAAGGGTTTGATTTGAATCAGCAGCAGGTGGTGAAAGTGGCGAAAGCGGCGAATGGAACACGGGACACGAAGAAAGTTAGGTTATTGCAAGTGGTATTTGAGGCTGGTGACAGCGCGGGGGATGGTGGGCTCAATAGGGGTAGGTAAGGTAGATACCTACAGGCTGGTAGGAGGTAATTGTTAGCGCCGCGCTAAAAGTTGTGAACGCAGGGGTCTTTCTTTGGTAGAGAAGTTCAATGCATACACTTCTACGACAGGGGGCATTTTGCGCGGCAAAACGGCTTTGAGACTGATCAACGAGCAGTTCGTCCTAATAACTTCTATGGCGGCCTTGCGAATAAACAATACTTTTACTTTCCTAGAAAATAGCGTTGTTGAGCCAATAATTATTATCTTTCCGACCTGTAGGTACTCGCCCAGAAACCCCCGCAACGATACTAGGGGTAACCCACCTACCTGTACCGCCCGTACCTACTGTAGTCCACTATCTATCCGCGCCGACCACAGCGCAGTGTAAGTTTATTTTTGGTAGCGACTTAATCAATGATGACACCCAGCGTCAACATCGTCGTCTTATTCGCTTCGTTTCACCATCCACATCTTCGCTTTCCTTACCTGGAACTCAAAAATGGCTACTTGGATTCATATAAGTGCACATGGTATGTCCTTGGTACGTACGATAATCCTGACTCTTACATGATTCTAGGAACTGTTTATTTCTCCTCACGTCGCTCCCTCGAGGATGACGATATGATACAATTGTACTCAAAAGCACTCCTTGGTACGACAATAGGTCAGCAAGATAAGCAGTCCGTCGTCCATTCACCAGCGTGTTCATCAATTCAGAGTCAACCTTTGATGCTGTATACTCGCATGTCGCTCAAGAATGGCACCAGCAGGATGACATTGTCAATCCCTTTCATAATGTCCGACGAAATCATATCGAGAGGCGCTGGATTTTCGACCTTAATAACGACATTCTCCAACTTGATGAGGAGAATCGCCACCTTCAGCTTTTCCTTTCCGTTATCCGCGCTCGCCCCGTTACTATGGCCGACTTTGAACCTTACACGCCACCAAAGCTAGCAGAACCAGGTTCTCTACCTTTCCTCATCCCGCCTTACCGGAATTTGAGACGCAAAGGACTAGATCCGGAGCGCTTAGGACGGCGCTGGGCTTTTGTTGGCAGAGTCCTTCGGGATTTCGCAATTCAATGGAGACACATTCTTTGCGGTCGGTACAATAATTCAACGTTCCGCAAATTTGCCTATGCGATTATTAGGATTGTTACCTTGGAATTTAATGTTGTGGAAGTGACCACTCCACGTCAGGGCTCTGGTGGTTTCCTAGTCTGGCTGCACAACCTTCCGGAATGGGATCCATTCAAGGGGGATATCGTGTCGGTTTCTAAAACATCTATTGTTCTGTCTCGCCATATCACTCACACCATTGCCACGATGAGGAAAGACTTCGCAAAGACCGCACTATCGGCCCGGCCACAGATCGCTTCAACATCGTCCAACGAATATCGAACGTACTTAATACTCACGGTACGAGAAGTCATCCTGTATCGAATCAGTTACGATTCTGAGATATACACGAAGCCTGAGCGCCTGTTTGACGGTTATGGGCCCCCCTCCGAGGAGGCGTTGCAACTCCTCCTTGAAGCTACATGTGGCGGTTTTACTAGAACTCTTACTAAACAATTACCTATCGAGTTGCAAGACTTGATTCTTGATAATGTATCGGCAGGACCAATTGAGAGGGCTAGAGTTGGCTGTATACTTGAATGTGGATCTATTTTCACATGGAAGTATGGAGGTCGCAATATTGAAAGAGAAGAAGGCTGTCGAAGCAGGACACAGTCGACTCCTGTGGAGTCACACATTTGGTTCGACGGCCATTCTAGTGGCCTAGCATACAAGTGAGCTGATTGAGATCTCGAGGTTGTGAATATACAGCAAGGTTGGACATCTCATCAAAGATGTCTATAATGTCATACTGGTGGGCCGCCAAGGCTGTCCCATCTTCGTACTCTCAGTGAGCATTAACTCATATTGATACAGAGTTCCGCCGGGTCTCTGACACGCCTTGAGTGTAGAAAGCTCCTGACAACTACTGTCAGCCTCGCTCTTCTAGACGATATCACGTCCTTCGCTTTTGGGGAACAGGGAACGAAGAATGATGCCCACAGGTCTTTGATAGAGGTACCCTTTGGAGTCTGGCACCCGCGCTAGAAGTTCAAGGCCTCGACGGTTGTTGCCCGGTTGGTGATGGGAAGCGGTAGTGTCTCTTACATTTGAAACTCACGCGCCTAACGGGCAATATCTGCCTTGATCTCTTTAGTCATAACAGGGACCAAACCACGAGGATCAATGTGGCGACATAGGGGCCAATCCAAGGCCAGGAAGAAATAGTGTGCGGCACGCCGCAAGACTTCCCACTGGACTTCGTGTGTGGCCAGAACAGTCATATGAATTACAACATGATTGGAGACCAATTGTCCAAAGTAGATAAGCGAGATAGGTTGGGGATAGTGTACTCGTGCATCGAGCAGCAAGTACCGTACATACAGTACCATGTAAAGGCTAGCGTCCGAGCCACCAAACACTTAATTAGCGCTAACATCAAATTGGCAAATACCTCATTATACTTTTTGCGAATTACGGACAATGCTACCTCGGCATGGTCCGGGTACATGAGACCCTGGGCGGCGGGGGTTATCCACGTTCACGAGACGGGCGCTCAAGTCGAATGTGATTACGGAATCCAGGGGTTGCCGCGAGCCCAAAACCAGTATCTCCGAACTCTCTAGCCTAGAAAATGTGAGTAAGTAGTGCGATTCTGAGCAGAGCTTCGACCATGGAGCATCAAGCTCGCTCAGCGGAATTCGGGAAGAGGGATAAATTAGTAACCTTGTCTTTACAAGAAGCACATATACTGCATACTAGTATGAGCGCTGCCGTGCGGACACTTTGTGGAGTATGTCTGTGCTTTGACATCTCTATCTTGATACACGCACCAATTGGCGGCCCCTGCGAGGCCTGGAAGGCCCTGTTTTAAGCGCCATCTAGAATCGATCAGGTTGCACCCTGAGCCTTGGATGCATTCCACTAGATTGAGGGCATCCCAGCTGCCCAGGTTTCAGGTCGGAGTACAGCGGAGTTCGAATCGTGAGTCTTGGTCTTAATAGTCTCCAGCTTGATGCAGCTCCATGAACTGTTCATTGGTATGTCCGTAAGTGTGATATTGAAAGCACCCTGGTCGAGTTCCATGTTGCTATGCACACATTTCGAAGACCGTAGGAGGGGCTCTGGTATTGAGTTAAAGTTCTGATCTTATGTTCACAGTTCAGGGGAGAATAATGGCAAACAAGTGCTTATTGCGGGATGTCCCGGGTCTCATCAGCTAGTTAATAAGCTGAAGGATGATGAAGCTTTCTATCCCTCTAGCAAGGCCATCAGCGCAACGCTGTCTGCATTTTGGCTAGGAAAATGAGCTTTAGAGAGATAAGTTTCGCTCAGTTTGATGTGTATGATCCCAAGATCATGGTCATGGTCTCTTGCTACTGCCAGGCCCGGCCATCCTCCTAGCGTGTATATCTTCATTCCCAAATTCTTCACAATCGCTCTAGGCACATCAAGTCGCTCAGTCCCACCTAACGTTACAATACATACCTAAAACCAGGGTTGTCCAGTTCTGTCACGTCCTATACAAGACATTAGTCATCAAATCAAGGCTCCAAACACATGGACAGGATGTGAGAAACACAAGTAGGGTAAGAGAAGAAAGAGAGAAGATCGATTTCATTTGTATTTTATGCCACGTTCAGGCCTTTCTTAGAAACAGGAGGGATAACACTTGCCTGCATGCCTCTTTCAATAGCTTCTTTCTCCTGCTCGGCACTTAGTCCTGAGCCAGAAATAGCTGTCTCTCGGTCTCGCTTTTTGTTCACAGCCCACATGTAGATGTATAAGACCACTACTAAGAGCGTCTTTACCGAGTAACCGATAAGAATACTGCTTTATATCAGCCAAATTCCGAAGGGGCATCGGTCTGCAATGACCTGATGTAATATAGTCGCCACGTACGCGATATCTAACGGTGGCATGTAGAGTTAGGTAAGTCTGCAATCTACCACATAATATTCAAACTCACTAATCAGTGTTAGTTCAGATAAGACTTCACATACGTTTCAAAATGTTTGGCCTAAAGAACTCTCACCATGCAGATGTATAGAGCGGCGCCTCTTTTTCAATGAACGTTTGAGGCCCAATAATCTGGTCATGTGTTAGTACTTCTGAAGCCGTGGCCATGCGACCAAAAAAACAACATACTATTAGCAATTAGCAAAGATACATTAATATGACGGCCTGGAATACTCACCATTACCCACACAGTAACCCACGAAGAGGATCGCACCAGTCAGTTGTTTCTTAGTATAACCAGCCACATTACTGCTCACCATGGTAAGGCTTATGCTGAATCCCACTGACTGAAACGAGCAAAGCCAGAGAGCCACGAGCCTTCCCCACCTATTTTCCGTTCCATCGGGTCCAACCGGTAATCCGACGAGGGCGCCGCCAGCCGCTACACACACGAGGTTACCGACTAGCATCACGACGCAGCGCATGTTTGGAAACCGAGAGCTGATGTACCCCGAGGCAAGCAGCGATAGTACTTGGACTGTTTACGCACGAAATCAGCTTTCTTACTCTCATCAACGAGAGACGCCCTTCAGTTGGACAAGGAAGAGTTCCGAGCGGATTATAACTCAAACTCTATTTGCAAAACTCTGTCCCTTGCCGTAGCTTCACCGCGAGAACATAACAGGATAGTTAGTTATGGGATATATTGTTACTTACTGACATTGCCCGGTATCTGCATGTACTGGGTTTCAAGGACATCAAAACCAAAGGTCTCGAGAATAATAGACGTAAACTACACTAATATTAGGATAATTGTAGTGAATACAAGGTATACTAATGACTTACAGTCGATTGTGCTGCATTCGGTATCTAGTATCAGAGACTGAACATCAGCAATTGCTGTTCACGTAGGATCAAGTAGAGTAGCCGTGCTGACATAGGAGGAGCCGCGAAGAGAATTATGTCCATCTCATACGACCTCCGCCCCCTCCCCCTTCTGTCACCGAGGGGATAATCTCACCTGTGCAGCCACGGACATAAAAAAGAGAATCCACGTCTTCGGGTCTCGCAAGCACTGCCACATCTGATACGTCTTAAAGTGGTGATTCTTCACGCCCTGGCGGTTCTGGGCAACGCGCTCAACGGCCACAATTCGTTGTCGGTTGTTGAGAAACCGCGCCGTCGTGGGCAAATCGGGCATGAAGACTAGAAACACAGCGCCCCAAGTCAAGCTGACGGAGCCGAAGATGAGAAAGACATATTGCCACTGAGGCAGGCCCGTCGTGATATGACCAACCGCATATCCCAGCAGGCCACCAAAGATCCCCGCCACGCCGTTCATGCAATAGTAGCTGACCATACGCAGCGGCTGTTCGTCGGCGCGATACCACATCGAGAGACAGAGCACGAAACCCGGGTTCACCACGGATTCGAACACGCCCAGGAGGAACCGGTTCGCGGCTATCCCTGCGAAGTTCTTGCAGGCCGGCGTTGTAATCGTCAGCAAGCCCCAGACTTATTGACGACGTCAGCAGGCTCGTCATTCCATTCCCAGAAATCGTAAGGAGGAGGAGCACATGCACGTACCGAGAATGGTGCCTCCGATGAATTTCCCAACGGGTAATCTCTGGAGCGCGTACCCTGCCGCGGGCTGAGCTACCAAATATCCTATGTAAAAGAGCGATGTCAACCACGAATACTGCTGTCCATGCAAGTTCGTGCCCTGCTTCAAGCCAAAGACGCTTGCGGAATTGATGCTTGTCTTGTCCAGGTACTGCAGAAGGTATGTTCCCATGAGCAGTGGCAGGAGATATCTGTCTATTCGCTTTAGTACTTGGGAAGCCTCCTGTGAGTCAAGGTCTCGGGCATCTTGTTGCTTATATGTGTTGTACGTTTCATCCAGGTCTTTCGATGATACTAATGTCTTCTCTGAGAGCGAGGGCAGGGAAGCCTTTTTGGGGGCTTCCCTTACGGTAACCTTGTCTTCCATAATACCGTGCCTTGCGTCCGTAGGTCGAAGCAATGAAGAGAGTGAGACGGCTGAGAGAGATATGCAATAAGTAGTGCCAACCTGATGAGACTGACTCGTTGGAGGTAGTTGGCTCGGGTAGTGGATTTAAAGCCCCGTTACCATCCTGGTAACATGCAGGTTGAGACTTGATTAAGAAGCTGGTATTGGCTATCATTGTCGTGATGCGATGATGTGATCGCTGCGTTGCAGGGTTATGCGGGGGAGGGGCTAGATAAACTTGGAGGTCATTCTGCTGGATTTCATCTGAATGGTGCGACAGAAGAGACTATCGGCTTCACCCCTCTTGCTTGCCCAGAGATAAGGAGAGATATAACGACTCAAGTAGGGAACACATCGGTCAGACCCCTGCCTATCTTTTGCGGATCTCGACAGCCGGTTCTGGCCTACTGCGAATCTATTCTCGGCTTCCTATGCTCTTTGCCATTATCAACTCACCGTGTTGGTGCATTTTGAAGTAGGATAGAGTAACAAGGATAAGGTTAGTAAGTAGAAATATGGTAGGCAGGCATCTACCTAGGTAGGTACCTACTACTGTAGTACCTGTAGTACTGTGGTACACGCGAGCAGCATCCGCTCCGGAACCCCTGCCATCCTACCTAACCCACTGGGTGCCACTGTCTCTC
>NPFG01000835.1:0-11628 GCA_002288965.1 Xylaria sp. MSU_SB201401
CTTTTAGCGCTAAAGTTAGCCTTTTAAGCTTTTTTAAAGCTGTTATAATAATATAAATAATACCCTATACTATTATATTTATAGTGGTTAAGTTAATATCTATAGGGTTAAGCAGGGGCTTAATCCTTTTATTTATTATATGATATTTTTCTTTTTAATAAGTGTTATAAGGGGTAGTTCTATAATTATAAAAGGTTTAGTAATCTATTTAGTAGCCTAAATAGCAGTTTAATTAGTAGTTTAATTAGCGCTTATCCTTTATAAACCTTTTAAAATAGTAGTTAAATCGCCTTTTATAATAGCTTTTATAAAGGGATTGCTAACGCCTGTACTAGGGGTAATACTAGGGGGTATATAGTATTAAAACAAATTGTTAACAGTTAATTCCTTATTATTTAAGTCTTTTAAGTAGTCTAAAACACTTTTTAAGCCGCTATAATTTTTAGTAGTTTTAAAAGACAATTTAGGGGGTAAGTTAATAATGCTAGCAGTAGTAGGATTACTAAAAATAGGTGGCTAAAAGGCTAGAATAGTTAATTTTAAGAGCTTTATAATGGCCGTCTGCTAAATAGTATACCTTTTAAATATATAAACTAGATAAGTCTTAGCGCTTAAGGTTATTATAATACGTCTTAATTTAGCCCTTTCTGCTAACTTATAGGCTTTAACCCTTTATTTATATAATATAATAACTAGACACCTAGAGCTTATAACTTTATAGCGTTTTAGCAAAGGTATATAAAGTGCTATAATAGGTTTTAGCTCATCCTGCAATAGCTAATAAAAGGTTAAGTCCCTATTAGTAACTGTTATATAGTTCACTAAATCTATTATAAATGCTATAGTATAACACTAAAGGTATAGCAATAGGCTAAAAGCTTATAAAGTAGTTTATAAGCGGTTAAGGATTATCCTAATAAAGCATTTTATTAAGTCGTTTTATTTATATATATAAGGGCTAAAGGTGTTAAAACTAATACCTTTAATACTTAACTAGTCCTTTATAAGGCTATTATTAACTTTAGTGCTAAAATCAAAGTAAAAATACGTTAAATAGCAATTATAACAGTTATTAAACCCTTTAAAACATCCTTTTATAGCAGAGTATATAATAGGTGCTAACTTATCTTTTAGCAGGTAAACCTATTTATAGCAAGTCTTTTAGTCTACTAAAATTAGTGAGTAAAGTATTTAGGAGTAAAGTAAAGGCTTAATAGTCACTAAGTCACTTATTATAACTATTAAAGCAACTGCTAAATTAGCCACTAAAGGAGTAACTACTTATTTAATAGCCTTACTTATAGCACATTTAGCATAAAAAAAGTCTTAGTTACTAATTAAGTTAAACTTAAAAAGTTTAATAGTAATTTTAGCAGTCTTTTTTAAAAAGGATAGGCTTATATAGCTTAGTTAATAGTGTTATAGCATTGCTAATTTTAAAAGCTTAAAAGGTTTAGCTTTAAGAAAAGCATCTAAAAATAACCTACCTAAATAAGGGTTATTAAACTAAGCCTTACTATTTATAGCTTTAAAGTTTACTAATTTATTTTTTATAGTAATAACTATCTTGCTATTAAAACTAGTAAGGGGGGTATAAATCCCTTATAGCGCTTAAAGTAGTAGTTTAAACCTTTTAATAGTATAGCTATTAGCGCTTTAGTTAAAAATATAAAGCGTCTTTTTTAAAAAAAGATAAAAACCTAACTACTAAAAGTTTAATATAGCTAAAGCTTTATCTTTACTATTAAATAGTATAAGTCCCCTAAAGGACCCTTCGGAAAAATAATATAACGCCTTTAAAACAATATTTATACTAAATTTTAAGATAAATAGTACTTTTTAAAAAATAAAAGTGCTATATTTCTAATTAAAATAGTGAACTTTCAGCTTAATAGTACCTAAACTGCAAGGTGTTAAAGAGCTTTTAGTAGTAATTATAAAGGCTATACTCTTTATAAAAGCACTATAGCTATTAAACTAGTTAAAATTATTATAAATATAATAGGTGCTGCTAGTATTATATAGCTAAAAGGCTTAAGCCACTGGTTTAGCTATTATATTATTAACTAATTATAATAAATTAGGAAGTAGTTTAACAGGCTAAGTAGTATTTATATTAGTAGTCTATAAAGGTAGATTATATTAGATTTAAAAGGTAAACTAGGTGCTAGTATTACTACTATTAGTAGGTGTTTTAATAGTATTATTAAGTAGTTTATAACCACCTTGTCCTTTATAGCTATTATACCACCTTTTAGAGTTACTTTTAAAAGGTATTAAAAGCTAGTTTATAATATGATTAGCGCCCTAGGTAAAGGGCTTATTAAACTATTAGATAGGCTTTTAATAGTTTTATTTAATTTGTAAAGCGTTTATTATAAAGGTTTTTATTAAATGTATAGCGGATATAGCGCTAAAATTAGTATTATAAAATACCTTAAAGGTTTTAAAAGTTTGGCGCATTTAGTTAGTTTAAAACGAACAGTCTTTTTTAAAGGCCCTAAAATAGTTATTATAATAGTTAATAAACTTAATTTTAATACCCTTTTTAGCTAATTTAGCTACTATAGTGTTGAATTTAGTATTAAAAGTGCTAAGATTAGTGCTTATAATATACTTTAGGCTATAAAAAACTTAAATTAGGCAGTTTTTTTTAAGCTTATTATTAGGCTTATATAAAATAGTTAGTATTTAAAAAGCTATTATAAAGTTGTTATAGTGGCTAATATTACCTTATAAGATTAGCTTATAGCTATTTTATAATAAAAATAGTATTATAGCTTAATTAAAGTCGCTATAAGCTTTAAATATAAAAGGGTCTTTAGTAAAAGTAGGTAGGACTAATAGCTTTAAACAAGATATTTAAACTTTATAACTAAAGGTTATAATTACTTTACCCTTATAACTACTAGTTAGTATAAAAATGTTAATCTTTTTAGCTATTTTATACTTAATTTGCTTTAAAAAATAGTTAAATTAGTAAAAAAGCTATTAGTTTAATAGATCGCTTAGCAGACTAGCTAGCACTAGCTATAACTAGTATAGCAGGCGTAGTAGTAAAAGGGGTAACCGAGAGTTAAGTGCTAAAGGTAATAACAGCGTTTATTAAGTTAATTATAGCGGTCTATAAGTCTTAAGTAGTATATTAAAAACCCTAAAGGCTGCTATTAACATTGGTAAACTAGTTATTAAAATGCTAAAATTGCTTACTATAATTACTAATAAGCGTATTAATAGTCTTAATTAAGGCTTTAATAATCCCTTTAATAAGATTATTAAAGTCTAAGCTAAAGCGTTTTATAATAGGTAAAAAAAAGCGTTAGCAATATACTTAGCTAATAAAATAGGGGGTAAAAGAGGGCTAAATTAGGGGTTTAATACCTTAATTAGTGCTAAAAGATAAGTGCTAAAAAGGCTATAAAGTGCCTAGCGTCAGAAGTAGATAAGGGGGTAAAAGCTACTAGCCTTACTAAAAAACAGCGCTGAAAAAACACCGGTAGTAAAAATGCTAGGCTTATAACTTATAAAAAGGTAGTGCACTATAAAGTATATAGTAGCGGGCTATAAAAGGTCCTATAAGGGGTATAAACTAGTTATAGCAGAAGGTAATAAATCTTAATAATATTAAAAGCAAAGACTATAGCGGGTAAGTCGCTATAAGGCAAAGGGTAAAAGTAATAGTCAAAGGATTAAGTTATTTAATTATTAGGTAGCTAAATAAAAGGAAATTCTAATAGCTATATAGCTAAAAGGATAATAGATTTAGTATTAATAGTATTAAGTTTATACTATAGTTACTAGCTAAATATAAAAGAGATTAACCTAGCTAAGCCTTAGTTAGTAAGATTTATAGCTATTTAAAATAGTAGATTATTTAGTATTTAAGTTAGTAGGTCAGTTTAATATAACTAAACCCCGGCTCTTATACACACCTTTTAGGAGACCTTTTATAGGCTTTATAAGACCTACTAACTTTACTGGGTTATCTACTAACGCAATTACCAAAATTACTGACTAACCCTACCGGTGGTGCCGACCTTTGGCACTATTAGTGACCCTGACAGGCCTTGCTTAGCGCTATAAAGCCCTGTACTTACTCCGCTAGGGCTCTACACACACTATATAGCCGCTATAAGTAAGCCTAGAATAGACCCTACAGCTAAATAGGTTGGGTGACTAGTTAGTGAGACTATAGTAGCTGAAGTGGCCATTATAGCTGTGTGGCTAGCGTATGCTGCAGGGCAGCACCCGACTATTGCCAGCTGATTTTAATAAAATTAAATAGTATTTTTATTAAAATCAGCTAGTAATAGTTAAGTGCTACCCTGTAATATACGCTAGTCACACGGCTATAATAGCTGTGTAAAAAGGTAGTACACTGTAAGGCATACGGTAGCAGGGCTACAGAAGGTCCTATAAGGGGCACAGACTAGCTACAGCGGAAGGTAATAGATCTTAATAGTACTGGAAGTAAAGACTATAGCAGGTAGGTTGCTATAGGGTAAGGGGTAGCAGTGGCAGTCAAGGGATTAAGTTACTTAATTATTAAGTAGCTAAACAAAAGGAAATTCTAATAGCTATATAGCCAGAAAGATAATAGATTTAATACTAATAGCACTAAGTCTATACTATAGTTACTAGCTAAATATAGAAGAGATTGACCTGGCTAGGCCCTAGTTAGTGGGATTTATAGCCACCTAAAATAGTAGATTGTTTAGTGCTTAGGTTAGTAGGTCGGTTCGGTATAACTAAACCCTATAAGGGCTGCCCAAGGCCCACACACTTTCCGGGAGACCTCCCATAAGCTTTATAAAACCTACTAACTCTACTGGGTTATCCACTAATATAATTACTAAAATTACTGACTAACCCTACCGGTAGTGCTAATCCTTAGCGCTACTAGTGACCCCGACAGGCCTTACTTAGCGCTATAAAGCCTTATACTTACTCCGCTAGGGCTCTACACATACTATATAGCCGCTATAAGTAAGCCTAAAATAGACCCTATAGCTAAATGGGTTAGGTGACTAGTTAGTAAAGCTATAGTAGCTAAAGTAGCCACTATAGCCGTGTAGCTAGCGTGTGCTATAAGGCAGCACCCAACTATTACCAGCTGATTTTAATACGCCTTCTTAATAAGGGTGCTACTTAATAAGCCCTAGTATCTACTAAAACTTTAACTATTTAGTAGACTCTAAAGGCTTAATTAAGCTATTAGTAACCATATCTTTAGTAAAAATATAGTATATATTAATATTTTAGTATGTTAAGCTTTCCTAGCATATATAAACTTTACTAAGATATACTTTATATACTAATAGTATTTAAGGTTTTTAATAGTTGCTATAGTACTAGTATTATTGCTATATAGTATTATAGCCTCTAAAATAAGCTACTAAATTTTAGTATAAAGACCCTATAGCTACTAAGCCTTTTTAACAGCTTTAGTTAGTATTATATATTTAGCTTCCAGGGTAAAGAGTGCTACTATGCTAGCCCTCTTAGCTTTTTAACTTATAGTAGTATTAGCTACTATAGTAGTATAGCCCCAGGTAGACTTAGCAGTCTTAAGGCACCTAGCAAAGTTATTATTGCTATATACTATAGGTAGGCAACTTAGAAAGTCATTTA
The DNA here is from genome assembly GCA_002288965.1 of Xylaria sp. MSU_SB201401. Classification (NCBI taxonomy): domain Eukaryota; kingdom Fungi; phylum Ascomycota; class Sordariomycetes; order Xylariales; family Xylariaceae; genus Xylaria; species Xylaria sp. MSU_SB201401. The sequence goes on from NPFG01000835.1 coordinate 5,632, forward strand.
GTATATTATATAAAGGCTATTAATCCCCTATAGCAAAATAGTAAATAGTAAGGTTAGTAGTACCTTTTAGGTATTTAAATAGTTTTATAGCAGCAAAAAGGTATAGTTTATAAGGGGCTTATATATAGGTAGCTAGCTACTAATAGCTAAAGGCTATATTAGATCTAATTATCTATATCAGGTAATTAGTAGTACCTATAACCACTAAATAGTAGTGCTTGTCTATTAGATTTAGAAGAGTTCTAGCGTTTTTAGCCTTTATAATACTAGACTATAGCAGTATTTTAGTAGACTTAATGTCTTCTAAATTTAGCTTAATTAGCGCTTGCTTAATATACTATAGCTAGCTAAGATAAAGCCTGCGGTTAGCTTTATCCTACTGTATTTTAGCACTTAAGAACTATTAGGCAGGCCTTAGTCCTTTATAAGGTATATACTATTAATTTCCTACTTTAGTTGCTTAATATAAGCTACTATAAAATGCTTTATAAGCCTATTATAATATACTAAAGAGTTACTAACTAAGGGCTTAAACCCTAGACTATTTAGCAATTTAGTAAGCTTTTTTTGCCACTATCTTAGGACTTACTTTAGGCTATATAAGGCCTTTAATAATAATAGAACCTGCTAAGTTCTAGGCTTATAACTATTTTTAGTAGCTAGCTATAGTAGTTCTAGGTTAGCTAATAGCGCTATAAAGCTTTTTAGTAGCCTGCTATAAATTATTTTAGGAAGGTCTCCGTTAAAAAAAGCCCTTATAAAATCTACTAACTCTGCCTTCTAGTTGTTAATAGTGGTTAAGGCCAATAGTAAACGCTAGGTTAGGAATATAATTATAGTAGCAAAGGTCTTTAAAAAGTTAGTGCTAAAAGCTTATTTAAAGCCTTTAACTATTAACCTAGCCTTAAACTTAGTAATTTGCTTTAAAGCGTTTAGCTTATATTTTAGTACCTATTTATTACTAATAGCATATTTATTTAGGCTTAAAGTTTTAATAAACCGTAGTGCCCTTAACTATAATAACTATTTAAGTTTAGCTTTAGCGGCCACTAGCTAGTTCTCTCGGTTAAAGGTCTTTAGCGCTAAAGTTAGCCTTCTAGGCTCTTCTAAAGCCGCTATAGTGGTATAGATAATACCCTATACTACTATATTTATAATAGTTAAGTTAATATCTATAGGGTTAAGCAGGGGCTTAATCCCTTTATTTATTATACTATATTTTTCTCTTTTAGTAGGTGCTATAGTAAGCAGTTCTACTATTATAAAAGGTCTAATAATCTATTTAGTAAGCTAAATAGTAGTCTAATTAGTAGTTTAATTAGCATTTATCCCCTATAGACCTTTTAAAATAGTAGTTAAGTCGCCTTCTATAATAGCTTTTATAAAAGGATTATTAACGCTTGTATTAGGGGTAGTACTAAAGGGTATATAGTATTAGAACAAGTCGTTAGTAGTTGACTCCTCGTTATCTAGGTCTTTTAGGCAGTCTAAAACGCCTTCTAAGCTGCTATAATTTTTAGCAGTCTTAAAGAATAATTTAGGGGGTAAATTAATAATATTAGCAATAGTAAAGTTACTAAAAATAAGTAGCTAAAAGGCTAGAATAGCTAATTCTAAAAGCTTTATAGTAGCTGTCTATTAGATAGCATACCTTTTAAGTATATAAACTAGGTAGGTCTTAGCACTTAGAATTACTATAATATATCCTAGTTTAGCCCTTTCTATTAACTTATAAGCCTTAACCCTTTATTTATACAATATAGTAACCAGACATCTAGAGCTTATAACCTTATAGCACTTTAGCAAAAGTATATAAGGTACTATAACAGGTTTTAGCTTATTTTATAATAGCTAATAAAAGGTTAAATCCCTATTAATAACTACTATATAGTTTACTAAGTCTATTATAAGTGCTATAGTATAATACCAAAGGTATAGCAGTAGGCTAAAAGCCTATAAGATAGTCTATAGGCGGTTAAGAATTACCCTAATAAAGCATTCTACTAAGCTATTCTATTTGTATATATAAGGGCTAAAAGTATTAAAACTAATACCTTTAGCACCTAATTAGTTCCTTATAAAACTATTATCAACTTCAGTGCTAAAGTCAAAGTAAAAGTACACTAAATAACAGTTATAGCAGTTATTAAACCCCTTAAAACACCCTTTTATAGCAAAGTATATAGTAGGTACTAACTTATCTTTTAATAGGTAAACCTATCTATAGCAAGTCTTCTAGTCTATTAAAATTAGTAAATAAGGCGTTTAAAAGTAAAATGAGGGCTTAATAGTTACTAAATTACCTATTATAACTGCTAAAGCAACCGCTAGGTTAGCTACTAGAGGGGTAACTATTTGTCTAACAGCCTTACTTATAGCGCATTTAGCATAGAAAAAGTCTTAGTCACTAATTAAATCAAGCTTAAGAAGTCCGGTAGTAATTTTAGCAGTCTTTTTTAAAAGGAATAGGCCTATATAGCCTAGCTAACAGTATTATAGCATTGCTAATTTTAAAAGCCTAAAAGGTTCAGCTTTAAAAAAAGTATCTAAAGATAGCCTACCTAAATAAAGGCTATCAAGCTAGGCCTTGCTATCTATAGCCTTAAAGTCTACTAATTTATCCCCTATAGTAATAATTATCTCGCTATTAAAACTAATAAAAGGAGTATAAGTCCCTTATAATGCTTAAAGCAGTAGTCTAAACCTTTTAATAGTATAGCTATTAGTACTCTAGTTAGAAATATAAAGCGTCTCTTTTAAAAAGAGATAAAAGCCTAACTACTAGAAGTTTAGCATAGCTAAAGCTTTATCTTCGCTATTAAATAGCGTAAATCCCCTAAAAGACCCTCTAGAGAAATAATATAACGCCCCTAAAATAATATTAATACTAAATTCTAAGATAAATAGCACCTTTTTTAAGATAAAGGTGCTATATTTCTAACTAAAATAATAAACTTTTAGCTTAATAGTGCCTAAACTACGAAGTATTAAAGAGCTTCCAGCAGTAATTACAAGGGCCACAGTCCCTATAAAGGCACTATAGCCACTAAACCAGCTAAGATTATTACAGATATAGCAAGTACTACTAGTATTATATAGCTAAAGGGCCTAAGCTATTAGTATAGCTATTATACTATCAACTAATTATAACAAATTAGAAAGTAGTTTAGCAGGCTAAGTAATAATTATATTAGCAGTCTACTAAGGTAGATTATACTAGACTTAGAAGGTAAACTAGGTGCCAGTATTACTGCTATTAGTAGATGTTTTAGTAGTATTATTAAGTGGTTTATAGCTACCTTGTCCCCTATAGCCACTACGCTGCCCTTTAGAGTTACCCCTAAAAGGTATTAAAGGCTAGTTTATAGCATAATTAGCGCCCTAGGTAGGGAGCTTATCAGACTATTAGATAGGCTTTCAGTAGTTCTATTTATTTTATAAGGCGTCTGCTATAAGGGTTTCTACTAGAAATATAGCAGATATAGCGCTAGAATTAGTACTATAAGATACCCTAAGGGTTCTAAAAGTCTAGCGCATTTAGTTAGTCTAAAACGCATAGTCCTTTTCAAAGGCCCTAAAATAATTATTATAACAGTCGATAGGCTTAATTTTAGCACCTTTTTCAGCTAATTTAGCCACTATAGCGTTGAATTTAGCGTTAAAGGTGCTAAGATTAGTGCCTATAGTATACTTTAGGCTATAAAAAACCTAGATTAAGCAGTTCTTTTTAAGCTTATTATTAGGCTTATATAAAGTAGTTAGCATCTAAAAAGCCGCTATAAGGTTGTTATAATAACTAATATTGCCTTATAAAATTAGCCTATAGCTATCTTATAATAGGAGTAGTATTATAGCCTGGTTAAAGTCGCTATAAGCTCTAAATATAAAGGGGTCTTTAGTAAAAATAAGTAGGCTAATAGCCTTAAACAAAATGTTTAAGCCCTATAACTAGAGGTTATAATTGCTTTACCTTTATAACTACTAGTTAGCAGCAAAAATATTAATCTTTTTAGTTATCTTATGCTTAACTTGCCTCTAAAAGATAGTTAAGTTAGTAAGGGAAGCTATTAATTTAATAGATCGCTCAGCAGACTAACTAGCGCTAGCTATAGCTAGTGTAACAAGTATAGTAGTAAAAAGGGTAGCTAAAAGTTAAGTACTAAAGGTAGTAATAGCGTTTATTAAGTTAGTTATAGCAGTCTATAGGTTTTAAATAGTATGCTAAAAACTTTAAAAGCTGCTATTAATATTAGTAAACTAGTTATTAAAGTGCTAAAATTGCTTGCTATAGTTGCTAATAAGCATATTAGCAGTCTTAATTAAAGCTTTAATAGTCTCTTTAGTAAGGTTATTAGAATCCAAGTTAGAGCGTTTTATAGTAGGCAAAAAAAAGCGTTAGCAATATATTTAGCTAATAAGACAGGGGGTAAAAAAGGGCTAAATTAGGGGTTTAATGCCCTAATTAGTACCAGAAGATAAGTGCTAGGAAGGCCACAAAGTGCCTAGCGTTAGAGGTAGGTAGGGGGGTAAAGGCCACTGGTCTTACTAAAAAACAGCGCTAAAAAGACACCGGCAGTAAAAATGCTAGGCTTATAACCTGTAAAAAGGTAGTATACTATAGGGCATATAGTAGCAGGGCTATAAAAGGTCCTACAGGGGGCATAGACTAGCTATAGTAGAAGGTAACAGATCTTAACAGTATTAGAAGCAAAGACTATAGCAGGTAGGTCGCTATAGGGCAAGGGGTAGCAGTAGCAGTTAAAGGATTAAGTTACTTAATTATTAGGTAGTTAAACAAAAGGAAATTCTAGTAGCTATATAGCTAAAAGGATAATAGATTTAGTGCTAATAGTACTAAGTCTATACTATAGTTACTAGCTAAATATAGAAGAGATTAACCTAGCTAGGCCTTAATTAGTAGGATCTATAGCTACTTAAAATAGTAGATTATTTAGTGCTTAGGTTAGTAGGTCGGTTTAGTATAACCGAACCCTATAGGGGCTGCCTAGGGCCCATACACCTTCCGGGAGACCTTCTATAGGCTTTATAAGACCTATTAACTCTACTGGGTTATCTACTAACGCAATCACCGAAATTACTAACTAACCCTATTGGTGGTGCTAACCTTTAGCGCCACTAGTGACCCCGACAGGCTTTGCTTAGCGCTATAGAGCCCTGTACTTACTCCGCTAAGGCTTTATATATACCACATAGCCGCTATAGGTAAGCCTAGAATAGACCCTATAGCTAAATGGGTTGGGTGGCTAGTCAGTGAGGCTGTAGTGGCTAAAGTGGCTATTATAGCCGTGTGGCTAGCGTGTGCTGTAGGGCAGCACCCGACTATTGCCAGCTGATTTTAACAAGCTGTTTTAGCTATTATAATTTACTAACTAGCTATTTAACTTATTAAATTATAAAGCTTATTTTAAACTTATTTATAATAGTTATATAATATATATAAAGCTTTAGTAAAATAAGTATAAAGCTTTATAACGCTAAATAACACTTTTTAAAATCACTAATAATATTAAAATATTAATACTATTAATAAGATTAACTAATAATTTTAGTAAATAGGTTAATAAATAATTTAATAAAGGTTATAAGTTTTATAAAGCTTATAAAAAGTCTTTTAAAAAGTATATATAAGTTTTAAATAACTTTTATAAGATTTAGTTATATTAAACTAACTTATTAATTTAAATACTAAATAATTTATCCGTTTGAAAAGTTATAAATTCTATTAACTAAAGCTTAATTAAGTTAATTTTCTATATATTTAGTTAACAATTATAATATAAACTTAATATTATTAGTATTAAATTTATTATAATTTTAATTATATTACTATTAGAATTTCTTTTTATTTAGCTATTTAATAACTAAATAACTTAATCTTTTAAGCTCTATTTTTAGCTTTTACCTTATAATAACCTACTTACTATACTTTTTGTTTTTAATACTATTAAAATCTATTACTTTTTACTATAATTAATC
>NPFG01000836.1:0-11588 GCA_002288965.1 Xylaria sp. MSU_SB201401
GTAAGTATTTACTTGTAGCAGAAGCATGGATACCAAAGTGGCGTAAGTGGCATAAGAGGGTCTTTACCTAATTAGGTAAAGTTACGGCCAACCCAGGCTGTATCTACGGCCACTGCAGGTGGGCCGACGCTACGTGTGGGGTTGCGCCCATAGTGTATGGGCCAGCAGGGATCTTCATGCAATACCTCCCCATTCCCTGGAAAATAGTCGCGAGCCAGAACCCGACTCCGATGAACGGCAGAATAGTTGAAAACGATTGCCAAAAAGCATTACAAAGTCAAATTGACCAATCACATCTTAGCTTACACTATCTCGCTAAGATCGAGCCCGTCCAAAATCATCGCCTTCCACTACGTGTACGGTATGTCCTGACATAGACAAACAGTTTGCGTACCCACGGCCATCTCTGAGCCTAGGGCCGAGAGTCCATATACTCCAAACTTTCGTGACTTGCCACACGAGGCGATGAGCAAGAAACTAGGCAGACCACTCATACCACTTAAGCCTACCCCTTGTTTTTTAAAGCTATTCAAAAGATAGCATGTTAACCTTTAGTGTTAACTAATTCTAATAGCTGTTTTAGCACTTTATTAATCTATTTGTCAAATGTTTTTGGCGGTTGTTTTGGGTGGTAAGTAGTATAAGTGGTATGGGTGGTCTGCCTAGTTTCTTGCTCATCACCTCGCCACATCCAAAGCGTCGTCTTGAACCTACAATGTAGCGCTATGCGTAAATCACGATGAGCCTAAACATTCTGGATAGGTTGTCGGAACATTTCGCCTCAGCCTACCTGAGGTGCGAGTACTATAGGTCGTGAAAAAGGAACTATTTTGGCGTCGGAACATTGGTTTGTGTCTTAAAATTTAGGTTGGACCGCGGCCGTATGGAAGCTGCAAGTACTGTAAGAGGCTCAAGTCCTATCACGTGCAACGCGAGGAGTAACCCTGTATTACACTCTTCATCCGTCAAGTAGTTACTTTCGGAAGACATCTAGCAACACGGCCGGTTGAGTGGATTGCCGGACTCGTGTGGCTTTATTCTGCGAACAAATAAAAAAGCGTTTCATTGTGGTTGCAAGTCTTGAGTAGGCGGAAACAATCGTTGTCCATATTCATCCCATCTCCCCGGATCAGCCCAGATGCTGTGTTATTTCACCTTCACAATTGGATGGAAAATCCGACACAAACTCGGAATCGTACGTGGCATAGGTACTGAACGCCAGCATCCTGGGGCAAGCTAGTCTGACCAGCGCGGTATTTTTCTCGCATTGTGGCAAGCGAGGAAGTGAATGGTACCACTTCCTCTGACATTCAATTTCACGCTTCTCCCCGACTTTCTGTTAGCAGAGGAGGGGCATTGAAGGGAAAGGGAATCCAAGAGGATGCTCATAAAAACAGATCCCTGTCGCACAGGGCCAATCAGAATAGTGCTTTTCTCAATTTGCAACTGTTTTGGGACACAAGCGACTAATATCACTAACGTCACCAATCCCACTAGCTCGGGCAAATAGTCTCTGACCAACCGTGGTGCAATGAGAACAGACTGCCTTGTCTGCATCACCGCCGGGACCATGCCTGAAAATTACTAGGGGCCCCCGGTGTGCCCCCGTGGGCCCATGAGCGAGTTGCTGGGTTCACCATTAGATCCCTACGTGCTGTATCTGTATGTGACTTGTAATGCATGCGCTGTGTGTGTCTAGGAGATGTGGACTTCCTGCCTACTCAGTACTTACTTACAGCACGCTGGGCCGGCCGGGTCCAAGTGTTAGCTGCGTTTGTCGGCGTAGGGATGAGATTAGCGCCCATCGTTGGCTGCAGTCCGTCTCTCGGCCGCCAGGGCCCCGTAGCACCCCCACCTGCATGTCTCGCTCTATGGTCAGCCTGGAAGGCTGGAAGCGAGGGGAGGGGCTGATCTGCTCTGCGTTTTCGCGTGTACTGTACTAAACACTACATTGCAGACCACACGTTTATACTTTTTTTTTTCTTCATCTCCCTCCTCGGAGCTACTGTCGCAAGCTTTGTCACTCGCAGGTGTTGGCTTGGCTAATCTCACTGTACCGTCCCCTCCGTTCCTGCCTGCGTAGATCATCCATAAAAGCGGACGCATCGCCACGTCTCTCTCCGTCCAGCTCTCTCTCCCTTCTCTTTCTCTTTTGCCAAACCAGCCTGCGAACCAGTACATCACTCATTCCGAGCCGGTCCATTTCCGCGTACCGCAAGATTATTTAGGTTTCGAACCAACATACACACACATACACACCAAACTGCTACGCAGCTTGCCCGTAAGTAATACATTTCTGTTTCGTCGTTCAGCAACAGTCCAGGTCCAGTCCAAGGTCTAGTCCGATAGCAACGGGCTATGAAAGGGACCAACTATCGAAGAGCGCAACGACAAAATATAGCATCTGTAGCATTATCCTTCTGTCTCCGTGCGACGAGTTTCCAAATCCGAGCTTCCAAGACCAATGTAAACCTTCCGATCGGTGCGACTGTGTGGCTTCATAATCGAGAGCAGCGACTTCTCTCTCCCGTGATCTTCACCGGTAGCTCAACCGGAAATCCCCTCGCGGACTCCCAGACGCGACAGCACCTGAACAAGGTTTTTTCACATGGCTGCTCGTTCAAGCAGCCATGTGTGAAGTACTAGAGGCAGCTACATCAGAGTGCATGAAGGCCGACCTATCAGGGAGTAGTTCCGGTAGCCGCATGATTAAGTTCACGTCCAGCATCATTGGCCGTGCTGATATGGATTGGATCCTCACGCCACATCCCCACTTCTACACCCACGCCCAGACCCGGTTCAAAACCATCATTGGAACTAGGGTGTCTGCTCGCTATCTCAGTCGCAGGGAGCAGGTCGCAGCGCAGCGGCAACAGGTACAGCAGAAACAAAGCAGCGATAAGTGCTAGCTTTTCGACTCAATCGGAACGACGATAATCTTCCCCCAAGGGTGCTACAGACTAGCAATTCTCCGCGAATTGGCTGGAAGCAGATATGACTCGTTCAACCGATCGCCCTGATTGCCGCTTATTATCTGAAAGCGAAACTTGCTTCAACGACACGAGAGCACGAACGACCCCACTAGTTCTGCGATACCGGAGCTTGCCGTTCAATTGACGAGTTGGTAATGTGTTTTGCAAATCCGGATGCCTACTACCATCCAAACACGAGAAGACACGATCACTCCCTTCATCCGACCGGCCAATATACCCAAGAAACCTACCCTACACCCACGCTTCAGAGCAGAAATGAAATGGGAGGTCTGGCTTGGCTGGTGGTGTGTGAGTGGGGAGAGTGATAGAGTCGTGCTCTTTACCTAAGTCTGGACTGGGCCTGGGGGTGTGGATTGCATCACCCCACATCATTGCAGTTTACATGTGCCGCGCTACCAGGTTACCGTCGCTGGTGCTTGCGACTAGATGCCTTAAGGGTGACTCGCATCGTCATCCCTATGAGTGGCTATCCATTTATCACCTATCTTGCGAAACTGCAATCTCTGTCTCAGAGCATACCACACTATCAGATGAATCTTATTTGATCTGGGCCTGTTGCATCATAGACCCCACCCTCGGACCGGACTATCTAATCATTGCTTCCTATCCAGTGGTTTTCTTTAAACAACGCTGATAGCTTCGAAAAAGAGATACATTGTGCAAAGCTAACTTCCTTTGTTCACCACGTAGACCTGGTTTCTGCGCAGCACCGAGCTGCTTCAATCTCTCCTTTCATTGTTACTACACTAACAGATCTGCCCGACCTCAACTTCCACCTCCGGTCCGCTAGTCGATCTCCGAGCGTCCTTGATCTAATCGCCTGACATGGGCCTTACGGTGGACTTCGACGACAGACAAACCGAAATCGAGTCCGCGGCTGAAACTTACCACCCTTATGAATATCAATCTGAGAACAATAAATCTTGGGCCAATGCTTTACCACCGCCACAGTATGTCCCTGCGAACCCCTACCTCTGCTAGATCAGGCACTGACTATCGTGTGCAGGGGTTTGTATGACCCTAGCTTAGAGAAGGATGCCTGTGGTGTCGGTTTTGCCTGGTATGCCGTTCGACTCCCCTGGTGGAAGCCTCTGTTAACCCACTCTGCAGCCACATTAAGGGTGTGCCCAGTCACAAGATCGTGAGCGATGGTTAGTCCTTTCCTACCGGCTTGATAAGCACCGATTTTGTAGCTAACTTTTGTGTAGCCCGAAATCTTCTCTGCAACATGACCCACCGCGGTGCGGTGGGTTCTGATGCGCGAGATGGTGATGGTGCTGGTGTCATGACTTCTATACCCCATAGATTCTTCATCAAAAACTTTGAAAAGGAACAGGGAATCCAGCTGCCTCCATTGGGGCAATATGCTGTGGGAAACCTATTCTTCAAGCCTGATGAGGAAACATTGCAGGAGTCGAAACGGCAGTTGGAAGATATTGCCGAATCACTAGGTTTAAGGGTTTTGGGATGGCGAGAACCTCCTGTAGACTCTACTCTCCTTGGCCCTGCTGCTGCTTCTCGTGAGCCTACTATACTGCAACCATTTGTTGTCCTTGCTTCCGCTTATGGCTCTGGAAATGCTCCTGAAAACACGGACCCAGAGACATTCCCTGAAAGACAATTCGAGAAGCAGCTTTATATCTTGCGAAAACGTGCTACTCACTCTATCGGCCTGCAGAACTGGTTTTATCTGTGCTCTCTCTCAAACAAGAATATCGTTTACAAGGGACAACTGGCTCCAATTCAGGTGTATCAGTACTACCACGATCTGGTAAATGCCGACTACCAGGCTCATTTCGCGCTTGTACACTCACGTTTCTCTACCAACACATTCCCCTCATGGGACCGCGCTCAACCTCTACGCTGGGCCGCTCACAACGGTACGTGTCTCAGCCTACCAATAACAACTCGAATAGCCTATCTAATTCGGACTTAGGTGAAATCAACACACTACGTGGTAACAAGAACTGGATGCGGGCACGAGAAGGTGTCATGCAATCTAACGTTTTCGGTGACGAACTCGAACACCTGTATCCTATCGTCGAAGACGGCGGCTCTGACTCAGCTGCATTCGACAATGTTCTCGAACTGCTCACGATTAATGGTGTGCTATCATTGCCCGAGGCCGTGATGCTCATGGTCCCCGAAGCCTGGCAGGGTAACGCAGCTATGGACCCAAAGAAGGCCGCATTTTATGAGTGGGCTGCGTGCCAGATGGAACCCTGGGATGGACCAGCTCTGTTTACCTTTGCCGATGGTCGTTTCTGTGGTGCCAACCTGGATCGAAATGGATTACGGCCTTGCCGATACTACGTCATGGCTGATGATCGCATTATCTGCGCTTCCGAAGTCGGTACTATCCCAGTTGATCCAGAGTCTGTTGTGCAGAAGGGCCGCCTTCAACCTGGCCGCATGTTGCTCGTTGACACCAAGATTGGACGTATTATTGATGATTCGGAACTAAAGAAGGCGGTATCAGAGCGCGCTGACTTTCGCTCCTGGATCGACAACGAGCTGGTATCACTACCTACGGTGATGTCGCAAGTCGCCGAGCAACAAATTGACCTTGCTCCTAAGCCCGACTCCACTCCTATCCAACAGGACCCCTATTTGCTTGCCTTTGGTTACACTCATGAGCAGGTCAGTCTACTACTAGCTCCAATGGCTTCAGATGAGAAGGAGGCTCTTGGGTCTATGGGTAATGATGCTCCGTTAGCATGCTTGGCCCAAGGTCCACGTCTGCTCTACGAGTATTTCCGTCAGCTGTTTGCTCAGGTCACAAATCCTCCCATCGATCCTATTCGAGAATCGATTGTCATGTCTCTGGAGTGTTACGTTGGCCCTCAAGGAAACCTACTGGAGATGGATGCCTCACAATGCGCTCGATTATTCCTACCCAGCCCCATCTTGTCAATCCCTGAGTTCAACAGTCTAAAGAACATCTCCAAGGTACAGCCTGAATGGACGGTCAAGACTATTGATCTTACTTTCCCCAAGTCAGAAGGCACTGCGGGATACATGAAGCATCTAGACTTTATCTGCCAGGAGGCCACCGCTGCTATCGAGGCCAAGGATAAGATCATCGTGCTGTCTGATCGTAAGACATCTGCCGACAGAATCCCAGTGTCCGCCTTGCTCGCATCTGGTATGGTACACCACCACCTTGTCAGCAACAAGTGGCGCTCGATGGCTGCCATAGTACTAGAGACTGCCGAGCTCGCGAAGTTCACCACATGTGCGTCTTGCTCGGTTATGGAGCTGACGCTATCAACCCTTACTTGGCTATGGAATGCATCTTGAAGCTGAACCGTGAGGGCCTGATCCGCAAAAAACTGAGTGACGATCAGCTCATTGCTAACTACAAGCATTCTTGTGACGGAGGTATCCTCAAGGTCATGAGTAAGATGGGTATTTCTACCTTGGCGAGTTACAAGGGTGCTCAGATTTTTGAAGCGCTGGGCATTGACGACGAGGTTGTCGAGAGGAGCTTTAGGGGTACAGCCTCCCGTATTAAGGGCGTAACATATGAACACATCGCCGAGGATGCGTTCAGATTCCATGAACGTGGTTTCCCTTCGCGCGAGACTGTTAGTGTCCCTGGTTTACCTGAGTCCGGTGAGTACCACTGGCGCGATGGTGGCGAGGCACACATCAACGACCCTACATCGATTGCCAATATGCAGGACGCTGTACGAACCAAGAACGACAAGTCGTACGAGGCCTACTCGCGTTCTGAATACGAACAGATTAAGAACTGTACGCTGCGGGGAATGCTTGACTTCAAGTTTGATGAGTACACACCCATTCCCATCGACCAGGTTGAACCGTGGACCGAAATCGTTCGACGATTTTGCACGGGTGCTATGTCATATGGTTCTATTTCCATGGAGTCTCATTCTACTCTGGCAGTGGCTATGAATCGTCTTGGTGGCAAGTCCAACACTGGCGAAGGTGGCGAGGACCCTGAGCGATCGCAAGTGATGGCTAACGGTGATACTATGAGGTCTGCCATTAAGCAAGTTGCCTCGGGCCGTTTTGGTGTCACCTCGGCCTACCTTGCTGATTCGGACGAGCTTCAGATCAAGATGGCACAGGGCGCTAAGCCTGGTGAAGGTGGTGAGCTTCCTGGCCACAAAGTATCTAAATCTATTGCTCGTACTCGACACTCAACCCCTGGTGTTGGTCTCATCTCCCCACCTCCGCACCACGATATCTACTCCATTGAAGACTTGAAACAGCTCATCTATGACCTCAAATGCTCTAGCCCACGCTCTCGTGTGTCTGTGAAGCTCGTCTCAGAGACTGGTGTCGGTATTGTTGCCTCTGGTGTGGCCAAGGCTAAGGCTGACCATATTTTGATTTCTGGACACGATGGTGGCACAGGCGCCTCTAGATGGACAGGGATCAAGTACGCTGGTCTTCCATGGGAATTGGGTCTTGCCGAAACTCACCAAACCCTAGTCCTTAATGACCTCCGTGGTCGTGTTGTTGTGCAGACTGATGGCCAGCTCAGAACAGGTCGTGATGTTGCCATCGCCTGTTTACTCGGTGCAGAGGAATGGGGCTTTGCTACCACCCCATTGATTGCCATGGGATGCATCATGATGAGAAAGTGCCATCTAAACACCTGCCCCGTTGGAATCGCCACGCAGGACCCTGAGCTCCGCAAGAAGTTCACTGGCACTCCTGAGCATGTCATCAACTTCTTCTACTATATCGCCAATGAGCTCCGGGCTATCATGGCTCAGCTGGGATTCCGCACCATTAATGAAATGGTTGGCCACGTGGAGTGCCTCAAAGTCCGGGAGGATCTTCGAACGAAGAAGACCTCCAACATCGACCTCTCTCTGATCTTAACACCAGCCCACAAACTCCGACCAGGTGTTGCCACTTTCAATGTCCGGAAGCAAGATCATAAACTCTATGTCCGCTTAGACAACAAGCTTATTTCCGAAGCCGAGTTGACGCTCGAGAAGGGACTACCGTCGAGAATTGAGTGTGATATTGTCAACACTGACCGAGCGATGGGAACATCTCTGTCCTACCATGTCTCCAAGCGTTACGGCGAAGCTGGCTTACCTATGGATACTGTTCATGTCAATATTAAGGGATCGGCTGGACAGTCATTCGGTGCTTTCCTGGCTCCCGGTATCACACTCGAACTAGAGGGTGACGCTAACGACTATGTTGGCAAGGGTTTGTCCGGTGGTCGACTCATCATTTACCCCCCTCGATCGGCTGTGTTTAAAGCTGAGGAGAACATTCTCGTCGGAAACGTCTGTTTGTACGGAGCAACCCAAGGTACTTGTTTCTTCCGCGGTATTGCTGCTGAGCGGTTTGCTGTGCGAAATTCTGGTGCTACTGCAGTCGTAGAGGGCGTTGGTGACCATGGCTGTGAATACATGACAGGTGGTCGTGTCGTCATTCTGGGCAGCACTGGTCGCAACTTTGCTGCTGGTATGTCTGGAGGTATCGCATATGTTCTAGACATTCATAACGATTTCTTGTCCAAGCTCAATGATGAAATGGTTGAGGCGTCTCGTCTCGAAGACCCGACTGAAATCGCATACTTGCGAGGCTTGATCGAGGACCACCACCATTACACAGGATCAGAGCTAGCCGCTCGCATTCTTGTAGACTTTAACCGAGCTCTACCCCGCTTCATCAAAGTGCTACCCGTGGATTACAAGCGTGTTCTCGAAGAAGAGGCTGCCAAGGCCGCTGAAGCTAAACGCGCTCAATACAATCTTCCAGTCATCCATGGCGTTCCCACGAATGAGGAGAAGGAAAAGGAGAAGGCCGCTAAGCTTCAAGATATGGAAGATACCGTTGGCGACAGTGCTGCCGATAAGAAACGTGCTCTTGTCTTGGATAAGACAAAGGGTTTCATGAAGTACCAGCGCCGATCTGAAAAGTATCGAAATGCCAAGACAAGAGTGAAAGACTGGGCCGAGCTTTCCCAGCGCCTCGATGAGGACGAGCTGAAATATCAGTCGGCTCGTTGTATGGATTGTGGTGTTCCATTCTGCCAGTCTGATACTGGATGCCCGATTTCCAACATCATCCCCAAGTGGAACGAGTTGGTCTTTCAGAACCAGTGGCAGGATGCCCTCAATCGTCTTCTCATGACCAACAACTTCCCTGAGTTCACTGGCCGCGTCTGCCCGGCACCTTGCGAAGGTGCCTGTGTCCTCGGCATTAATGAAGACCCTGTCGGAATCAAGTCCATCGAGTGTGCCATCATTGACCGAGGCTTTGAGATGGGTTGGATGGTACCAACACCCCCATCGAAGCGGACTGGCAAGACCGTTGCTATCATTGGATCTGGTCCCGCTGGTCTTGCATGCGCTGATCAACTTAACAAGGCTGGGCACACCGTCACTGTCTATGAGCGTGCTGATCGCGTCGGTGGACTGCTCATGTACGGCATTCCCAACATGAAGCTCGACAAGCGTATTGTCAAGAGGAGAACCGACTTCATGGCTGCCGAAGGCGTCCAATTCAAGACTGGTGTTGCCGTTGGCGAGGATATCTCTCTGATGGATCTCAAGGCTCAGAACAACGCCGTCATTATTGCGACCGGCGCTACTGTCGCGCGAGACCTTCCGATCAAGGGCCGTAACCTTAATGGCATTCACTTCGCCATGGAGTTCCTCCGCAAGAACACGAAGTCTCTGCTCGACTCCGAGCTGGCGGACGGCGCTTATCTCTCTGCTAAGGACAAGCACGTCGTTGTCATCGGTGGTGGTGACACTGGAAACGACTGTATTGGCACCTCGGTCCGCCACGGCGCCAAATCCGTCATCAACTTCGAGCTGTTGCCCCAACCTCCTCCCCAGCGTGGCCGTGACAACCCTTGGCCCCAGTGGCCTCGTATCTACCGTGTAGATTATGGTCACACAGAGGTTGCACAACACATGGGTAAAGACCCTCGTGAGTATTGTATCATGTCGGAGGAGTTCGTCGATGATGGTAGCGGAAACGTCAAAGGCATCAATACAATCCGCGTCGAATGGACCAAGTCGGCGACTGGCGGATGGGACATGCAGAAGCTCGAGGATACCAAGCAGTTCTTCCCTGCTGACTTAGTCCTTCTGTCCATGGGTTTCCTCGGTCCCGAGGCACGTGTTCTCGGCGACGAAATCGAGAAGGATGCTCGAAAGAACGTCAAGACACCAGCCGGCTCATACGCAACTAATGTCGAGGGTATCTTCGCTGCCGGTGACTGCCGCCGTGGCCAGTCTTTGATCGTCTGGTAAGTGCAACTCTCTGAGTGGCATGATTTCGTTGACAACCTGTGCTAACCATCATGTAGGGGTATTAACGAAGGAAGACAATCTGCTCGCGAGGTCGACCTTTACCTCCAGGGCAACACCCGCCTGCCAGTAACAGGTGGTATTGTCAGGCAAAGCGCAGAGGAAATTCTCAAAACCGAGATACCCGTGGCAGCATAATCGGTACATGGAATTGGGTTAGTTGGATTTATTTGCTCGGAGTGTGCGTCATGTTTGTTTGTTTTATGCAGGATATCTGGAGCGATTTGCATGGCGGTTTTCGGGTATGATATGTGTGCATGGACTTTGCTTAAGAGAAGAAAATCACGATACCACCGGCAATGTGTTGAGACGCGAAGGATACCTCGTTTTGAGTTACGGGTGCAATTGCATCTATCTATAGCAATGAAATATATAAAAATAGTATAACTGTTTAGTAGCCCTTAGTAGAGATGCTCTCATGAGGTCTTACACATAGTTGCAACTACTACTAGAGTCCTTGATTACCTAATGGGCCACCCCCCCCCTAGTTGGCCACCCTAAACTAGCGGTCAACACCACTAATACTACCACCTTCACTCAAGTAATTGAAGCCATTCAAAGCTGTTTTTTCATACCAAAATAGCTATAGAGTCAGAAAAAGAGACGCTTATTACGCTAGCACTTGTGGAAATCTGAAAAAGTAAATCGGTATAAAAAGCTGTTAAGCTTTTCGGAGTCCTTAAGACTACCTTTTAACACTAAGTAATAGCTCCCTTTTGTGTTATAAAGCTAATAAAATCAACTAGTTATTTAGTTTTAAAGTTAAGACTTAAATTATTAAACAGATTTATAACTCTAAAAGTATTAACGTATCTTCTAATTAACCTGGCTATCTAATTAAGTTGACCACCCCCCGGTGTTATACTATTTTCAGCAACTTAATATATTAATAACTTTGCGAATATTATACTTATAATAAAATAATTAAAATTATTAGAATTATAATTAAAAGGCAAATTTGGTAGTATTTTTTATAATTTTATAGCTATTTTATTAAGCAAGTTATTAAATAATATGCTAAAGGGGCGCTAAGCAGGAATTATTTTAGCACTTACTTTAATATATTGCTTAATAACTTACGTAATAAAATAGTTAAAAAATATAAGGCTTATATATTTGAATTCCTTATTAAGTTAGGAATCTAATAGTATAATTTATTATTTTTTAGCTATAATATTTATTAAACTTATTTAAAAGTCATATAAGAAAGTGCAGGGGGGAATTTATATAGGCTAAAAGGGTGGCCAACTTAATTAGGTGACTAGGTTAATTAAGAGAT
>NPFG01000837.1:0-11573 GCA_002288965.1 Xylaria sp. MSU_SB201401
ATTTTTAAGAATATGGATTTTTATATAATTTATAGCCTTTATTTAGGGAATTTTAGTATCTAGTTTTATAAAAAGGGGGGGGGGAGGGGGGAGAAAAAGGGCTTACTGTGTGCTATTAATTTAAAAAATGTATTTTATAGACTACCTTACTTATTAGCTAAATAGTATTAAAATTTTTTAGATTTTTAATAGCAAATTGAGGAGATAATACTAGATATGCTAGGGGATTTAATATACACCCTCTTATAGTAGTTTGTTTATTTTTGCTAAAGTATTTAGGTATTATGTTAAAATAATACTAGGAGATCTTTTGACTATAGGTAAGAGTATAGTGTTTAAAAATAAAACTAGGAAAGTGTTAGGTTTTAATACCTTTTTTATAACTAGAGTATAATAGTGTAAATTATTAAAAAGAATAAGGATATATTAACCTAATTTTGCTATAGTACTTAAAGGAAATATAAGCAGCTAAAGTAAAAGGGAGTATAAAAAGTAAAAAAAGTAGAAGATAAGGGTAGTTAAAAGAGGTTTGGTTAGCTACCTAAGGTAGCTGCTTTAAAAACTGGCATAACTGCCTTATTCTAGTAACTATTTATATAACTAAGTCTAATTTATATCTTTCACCTAATAGTAATACATTAGTAATATTACGTTAAAAATAATGCTTTAACTAAATATTAAACTAATTATATAAAATAATTTACTAAAAGTTACTTATAAAAGTCTAAGAAAAAGGAGTATATAAAGGTAAGTGCGTAAGGGTAAGTGCAACGTTAACTCGACTTAAATACTTACCTATTTACAGACTTTTCTTACAACCCTTTAATACTACCCTTTTACCTACAACTAATTACTTTTAAATATATAACCATCTTTTGCTTAAATAGTTTAAGCACTCTTATATATATATTTTTATCTTTAAAACCTTCTAAAAATTGCTAGCTAAGCCCTATTAATACTATTAGAGTTTAAAGATAGGGCCTATACTAAGTAGAACTTATAAAATACTAGTAAGCTTTAATACTAACCCTTTAAAAATAATACTACTTTTATGCTATAAAGCTTACCTTTAGAAATCTTTAGTAAATACTTAAGTATAGTACTTATTTTAATCTCTTTTGCACTTTTGCATTACTTTTTAAGGAAATATATATATACTGCCTCTTTTTAACTTATACCTAACTTATTTACTATTAATATATGTATACCTATATACTATTTTATATTAGTTTTTAGTAAAACGTAAGTAGCTTTTTAGCTTATAATAAGAGATATTTAGTGATTAAGGGTATTACTATATTAACTTACTACCTATTATTATATTTAGGCAGCGCAGGTATAGTATTTAGTTAGGCGGTAAAAATAGTAAAGGGCTTAATACTTTGTTTAAGGAACCTTAAAAACCTAATAATAAATTAGTTCTTTACTAAAAAGCTTTTAAAAAAAATCTTTTTTTTTTTGCTAGCTATTATAAACCTAAAAATAATAAGATTATTAGTAATAAAAATATAAAAAGCTTAATAAAAAGACAAATATACTTTAGTATTAAAATATAAAGCTTTTTATTAGCTAAAGATTTTTTAGGCTTTTAGGTTTAATAAATAGCTAAGTATAAAGATTAAAGAGAATATATTTTTATTTAATTTAATTACTAATATAAACAAAAAAGCCTTGGCTTTTTTTAGAAAATATAAGCTATTATAAGGATACCTTATTTTATAATAGATAGCTAGCCTTAAAATAGCTAAATAGATATAGTTAGCCTATATATTGGCGCGCTATATATTAATGCTCTAATTAAAATAAAGACTAAGAAGTAGCTTTATACTATAGAAGTAAATGCTTTATATTTGTTGCTAGTTAAAGGTATTAATAGCGAGATAGTTATAAAGGATAGTTTTAGTAGCCTATTCTATTTAGATTTAAAAACTTGGCTAAAAGTATTTCTAAAATGCTTTACCTAGCAATTGAATAGTAAAGTAAAGTATATTGTACTAGGGATTAATAAGAATAATTAGTACTAGATATTGTTATTTTATATTATTAAAACCGGCGTTCTTTAGATTTTTGATTTACTATAGTAAAATAAAGTATTAAAACGGAAGATTTTTATGTATTTCTAGTTTATAGTAGCTGTTATTAACCTTAAGGCATAAAAACCCTAAAAAGCTTATAATGCCTGCTTTTTTAAGTAAAATAACGGCTTTAGCTGCAGGTATATTGCTATTTATTTTTTAGTAATGTTTTTATATACTTTAAACGCTATAAAAAGGCTATAGAATAATAAGCTATTTATTTTTAATAATAAAAGTAAGGGCTAATTTTTTAATGTTATAATAGAAATAACTGGCCTTGCCCTTCTGTTTGCGTTGTGTGTGCCTCTCACAACTCTAAAACCTTAGGCTAACCCCCCCCCCTTTAAAATGAATTTATATTATTTGGTGACTAGGAAGTAGAGTAGTAGGTGTCTTGCCTTTTTGCTAGTAGGAATGTAATAGACTTAGACCTTTAGCTATTTTTTACTAAAGTTATTAAAATAGTATATAATGTAATAATAGTATTATTTAATAGGCTAATGCTATTAGTTTATTTGTAGTCTATAATGCTTTAAGAGCTAGCTATAAAGTAGTTTTTATATTACTAAATTATAAAAGAAGAGGATTGGTTAATGTAATTGTTAGAATTTGTATTAGGGTATATCTAACTTTAATTAATATTTATAAGCTGCTTTGATTTTTCTTATATAACTAAAGCCTTTATAAGATGAAGCAGCTGTTAATTAAAAAATACTATGGCTTTTTTATAGGGTATATTAATAGTTATAATATTAAATTAAAGTATTAAAACTATAGCACCTGTAATAAATCTCTTGTTATTTTTAAAATCTTTAGATATAAATTTAGCGATAGTTATAGTGGCATATTAATAGCTCTTATTAAAGGTAGAGATACCTACTTGGTTAACTCTTTATAGCCGAGTTCTAAAAAGGTAGCTAAAATATTTTAAAGATTTTAATTTAGATATTATTATAAGTATCTATTTAAGCCTAAAATTAAAAGATTAGTTATATTATTATACTATTAATAGTAGAATAACTTTAGGTGTGGACTAATTTCTACTATATATTTATACTTTTTATATTATAACCTTATATGTATTACTTGCTTTAAAGGTTTTTAAAAGTATAATTATAAGATTATAATATATAAAGAGGAAGTTATTTAGAAATATATTGGTATAAAGGTTATTACTAAAGACCCTAATACTTTTATGTCTAATATATTTAGTTATAATAAAGGTAAAAGTGTTTGCTTAAAGTTTAGGTAGAAATATATAGGCCTTAGTACTTTTATAGGCACTAGATATACGGTAGTATAATCCTAAGGCCTTTTTATTGCTTTAATAGCATTTAAATTTTATTATAAAGAATAATAATGGGCTTTAAAATTATAAATATATTTGAAAGGTAAAATTATTGCTATTATTGTTTTAAAGAAGTTTAGCTAGTCTTTTAATAAAAATGAGAGAGCTTTTTAATATTATAATAAATAAGTTTTAACTTTTTATGTAAGACTAGGTAATAGATAGATTAACTAGTATAATAACCTTAGCTAATATATTTAGATAGTTAGAAAGAATGGGAATAGTTTTATTGTAATCTAAATCTTTCTTAAAATAATTAATAGAGCTTTAATTACTGCGAAGGGGAGGAATAAGAGAACTATATAAGTTGGATTTAAAGGGTTAGTTTAAAAATCTGCGATTATAAAGAGCTATATTATAAGTTGAGATAAAAAAAAAAAAAAAAGGGAGCAGGTATAATAATTAAGATATTAATATTTGGTAAAAATAGTAGATATTTTAATTAGAGAAAAATAAAGTAATATAGGGTATAAAAAGGTGTAGGGGTTATAAAAGGGAAAGATATATTAGTAAAAGCGAGGAGTAAGAAGTTTAAAATAGGTTTTCTATATTTATAAGAACGCAATACCTTTATATAAAATATTTACTTTGCTAAGAAATAAATTTTTATAATGCTTTCTTTTAAATTGTTAGGCCCCTAATTAATAATTATATTTAGCTTTACTTATAATAGATTTAATTTTATAACTTTATATTTAGACCTTTTTTAAATTGCTAAAGCATCTACTAAATACTAAGTTAATAATATTACTGTATTAGCTTTTATATAACTATATTATTATCTTTTTATTATAATTAAAGATCTTTATATAATTATATACTTTCGACTTTTTGAGAAATAAAAGTCTTATAAACTTATTAGCTATTTTGCAAAAGGGTAAATGTTGCTAGGGGAAGTTTCTTAACGCCTATATTAATATTTGTTCTAGGGAATATTAACCTACTGTTTTTGCCTACTATATTAGTTGCTTTATAGTTTTCTTTCTTGTTATTATTATTATTCTGCTCGGCTTATAGCTTTTTTATACTAGGTGTAATAGGGTATGTTTTATATGTGATTAAGTTGTATGTTATAGTATAATATAAAAACTTTGCTTGCTTAACTAGCGCTAATTACTTTGATTTTTATATTTTTGTTTTAAGCTTACTAAATACGACTATATTTTGTTTTACCTAAGAGATATAATATTAATTGTTACTTAGTTAGATGTCTGCTTTTAGTAACTGTTGTAAACCTTTTATAGTAGAGGTCCGGCTTATAATTATGTTGATTTTGCCTAATGCTTTTAGGCTTATAGACTTGTAAAGGTATTTATTAGCCTTTTAGTGATCTGCAAAAGTCTTTATTATTATTATGCTCTTTTTTTTATTTTTTTTATTTAGGATAAGATTAGTATTATTATATATTTACTATATATACTTACTTATACCTTAAGATAATTAGTTTATATAGATGTTATTAGCTTTAAAGCTGTTAGATGATTTATATATTGTATCCCTCTTTTAGTAGTATAGCTAGTAATAAAGATTAATTAAAACTTTAATATATATTTTTTTGTTAATAAGGTGTAGATATTTGGTAGATAGGCTGATTAGCTTTATGCTTGCAGTATTCTTTTTGTATTAGGTGGGTGTGTGGGTGGGTACTAGAGGGTATTCCTTTTAAGTTAGATTTGGAAATAATATATACCCTTTTTTTAAGCTTTTTTAGCTTATATAACTTAGGCTTTTTTATAGTGTTATATAGGAGATTGTATTTTGTGTAATAAAAAGGGGTAGGATTAATAGTTTTAATATTTTATATTTAGGTATTAATTTTATATTTTTAGCTATTTTTAATTTTTATTTTATAATTTATATTATAATAGACTTTTAGTAGAATGGATTTAGGGCCTATTTATAAATAACTTTTTTTGTTATTTGAAGTTGTTATTTTTAAATTTGAGAGCGTAAACTATATAATACGACTTTTTATAGTATATATTTGAAGATTTTTATATATTTTATTAGCTTAATGTTGATTAACGCCTAGTTGCCTTAAGTTATAATTTTATATATTGATTCCCTTGTATAATAGTGTGTTTTATTTTTGTGGAGTAATATGATTAAGTCTTTTTTATTATTTAATGTTGAGTTTATAATGTCTATGATTTTAGGAGACTTGGCGCTTATAAATTTGCTCTTTTTTAGAGCTGCTATATTGTGATCTAGATAACTGTATTATTTCTAATATTTTGCGACTTGACTATATTGTTTAGGTTAGTAAAACTAGGTCTAATATTATTTAAAGGAGACGATAAGGATGGTTTTTAGGTATTAGTTTACTAGGTAAATTGTTTTATAATCTTTTTATATAAATAGTAGCTCTTTATTTAGAACTGCTTTAAATTAGCTTTTAAATATACTATTTTAAAAGATAATAATATATTTAAATAGTTGCTTATTATATTACTGCTATAGCTTAAAATAGTTTTTAAATATATTATATATAGGTGATACTTATATATTATTTATATTAGTTTTAGTAAATATTTTTGACTATATATTTTTATATACTTTTATGTTTTTAGAATGTCTTATTAGTATTAAATATAAAGGTATTTAGCCTTTGCTTATTTGAGTTAATTAGTATTACTATAGTGGTTAGTTATCTTTAGGACTGTTGTATATAGATTTAAGTTAGCTAGTTAGGTTTATTAGTTTTAAAGGAATAGATTTAAGGACTTAGTTAAGACCTTGAAGATTATTATTGAACTAAAGTTATTTTTTAAGCCTTAAATTTTAGCCTTTGTGATAAAATGCTTTTTTAAAAGCTTTGCTAAGTATCTCTATTTTATCTTGTTAAGCTTAAAATGCTGAAGGCTATTAGCTGAGATACTTGCTGATATTGGCTAGTAAGCTAACTAAGCTAGGCAGGTTAAATATATTATTAGATAGGTTTGTTAGATGCGTTATATTATAGCTAATAATTATTATAGGGTATTATTTAATAATAGGAATATTATCTTATAGTCTGTGGTTAATACTACCTATTTTTAAGTTAACTTTTAAGCTAAAGTTAATATAAACTTAGAGGTTATTTTTTAATAGATTTGATTATAAGGTATTTTATATAAAGTATTTAAATTTAATGTTGCTTAACCTTTTTACCTTATTATAAAACTATTATTTAATTATTTAGCTGGGTTAAAAGACCTACATACTCTTTATATTCTACTTGCTGCCCTTAGTTATAATAATGATTTTGTTTTTATTTAGCTACTTTCTATTTTTATAAATAATAATAGGTATAGTAAGTTAGCAGCTTTAAACTGTAAGTAATATTTTGCTTATTGTGATATTAAAGCGACTAAGGTATTTAGTGTTGTTAAAGCTAAAGATATTATATCTGATTTTAGATATTGGCTTTATATTAGTATAAGGTAAATAGTAAAAAAAGTTAATTATGCTGCAAGTTTTATCTAAAGTTATTTTCTAATGTAGGCCCTATTTATTTAGGATTTTAACAAATTTAGTAGGAATATAAATTAGCTTTTTGCTTAAGCTAATATTAATTATAAGGTATTTAGGATTTATATTATATTTGTATTTTTAATAAAATTAGCCTTTTAACTTTCTAAATAAGGATAGATTAAATTAGATTCTTTATTTTTCCTTTTTTTTCTTTTTTTGTTACTAGTTATAGCTAAACCTTAAACCACCTTTTAGATATATTAAGTTTTTTTTAGATCTTTATTTTTAGAGAGGACTTTATATTAAATTTATAGTTTTGAAAGAGACTTATAAATAAAGGTATATTAATATTTAAATTAATTAATTAGCACTATTATAAGGACCTTTTAGTCTAAAATAATTTTATTAAGCGATATTAGTATTATAGAAAAGATGCCTAGTAGTAGAATAAGTATTTTAAAAATAGCTTTAAATAATGTAATTAAAGTAGGAATAGTTAATTTTGCCTTAGTACTTACTAAAGTTACCTTATATAAAGAGTTTATAGTTTTTTAAGCTAGGTAAATAGAAAATAGGATAACTTTTTTTATAATATTTTTATATTATACCTATTTATTTTAACTTAGTGATAGGTAAACTGTAATAAGTAGTGTTTACCTAGCTAAATTCAACTACTTTTAATGTACTATAGGGAGTAACTTTGATATATAAAGTAAACAACTTGTTGCAAACTAATAGTTTTACTATTAAGACTAGCTCTTTTAGTAAAAATATTAGGAGTTTAGTATATATAATATATAGGTATTAAACTTAACTATTTTAGTAATATTAACTATGCTTTAGTCTTAAAACGTGGTTTAAGTAGCTATATAGTGGATAATCTTAATAAGGAAGCGAGAGTGTTATTTTATACGCTTTAAAAATATATTTAAGGTATAAAATAAAGTATTATAGTATATAAAACATTGGCTAAGCTAATAAAGTTTTATAAGTTATTTACTATTATAACTAATACTTTGCAGGATGTATAATTTAAGCCGATTTTTAATTAAGGCAAGGTAAAAGAATTATGCGTTAATATAGGTAAGAATACGTTTATTAATACTAAAGAATTAAGCAAATATAGTAATAAAGATAACTTAGAGTATATAGACTTAAAAAAACTTCTTATTAGTAAAAAGGAACTTATTTATATTAAATAATTATATTTTTTTATTAGTAATAATTTAGACTACTTATTAGTATTTTATAAATTATAATAGTAAAAAAGTATTATTATATTAATTATATAACTTAACTAGAAAAAAGATAAAAAAGGAGAATTAGAATAAAAGGTTACTTTTATTATATAATAAGCACTACTAAACTAGGAGTAATAAGAAAAATTTAATATAATTTGGAAAAGTACCTAGTTTATACTATAAAAAGTGATTTTAGATAGAGGATTTAATAATATAGACGCAGAAGTATTTAAAACCTTAAAAGATTTGGTTAATAGGTTAATAAATATAAAAAAAGCAATATTGGAAATAGGGGCCTTAGAATAGTATAAAACTATTAACTTATTAACAAACTTGCTAAAATAGGAAGATACCCCTAAGTTAACAGAGGCCTTAGTAAAAGTAAGACTGCTAATTTTATTACTAAAAGTTAATTTATTAATAATATAATTAGTTATTTTTAATAAGAGAGTTATATTTTTATATATTCCCCTTTAACAAAGTTTAAGCGAAATTATATAAATAGTTAAACAAAGTAATAAAGAGTTTAAAATGGTAGACTAATAGATAACTATAGTATAATAGATAATTAATACACTAGTATAACTAGCCTAGATAATATCTAACTTAGAAGAGTAAACTCCGATTTTATATAGCAACCAACCTTAATATCTTAATAGGTAGAGATTTTACTAGTATTATAATACTACTTAAATAATACACTGTTAGTTATAGTAGGTAGATTTTTAAACTAATTAGTATTAGGGTTTTAAGCATGCTTTATTATAAACCTTTTTAACTAGAAAAGGGCACAACTATAAGTAATAAAAAAGTAGAATATTTAGTAGATATTGCTAATATAATTATAAAACTTAGATATAATAATAAATATACTTTAGTCAAGTTTAAAGAAAGAGATATAGTATATTTTAGACTATATAAAGGTTACTACCTTTTAAGCTAACTTAAATGAAAATAGTCCCTAATAAAAGCAGGGTTATTTAAAATAGTTGAAAAAATAGGCTTATTTGCTTATAAGCTAGATTTCCTTAGCAACTAGAGGGTATATCTAGTAGTTTTAGCTGCCTAGCTTTATAAACTAGAATAAGGTAAAGATCTTTTTAGTAAAAAAATACTACCCCTAGGCCTAATTGCTATTAAAAGTGCTAAAAATTACTAGGAAGTAGAAAAGATTACTAAAAAAGATTTAAGATTTTTAAATAGGTATTTAGTAATTAAATATACTGTTAAATAAAAAGGCTAGGATAATAAGCATAACTAGCAAATTAATAAGGAAGAACTTAAGGTTTTAGCCCCTAGGCTAATTAACACTTATAAAAACAATAATCCTATTAATTAGGCAAAGGAATATAGTAGATAACACCTTATATATAATAAAGTAATAAAATAATAAAGTTAATTAGAACTAATATAAAGCTAATAAAAAAAAAGCCTAAAAAAAAAATAAGGTAATAAAAAGTATAATTATTAAGGTTAGTAAAGGGTAAGTATTAAAGTACTTTATAAAAAAAAAAAAAATTTTTTTTTGAGGTATATATAAGAAATATTTTTTTTAAAACTTACTTTAATTTAAACCTTTATTTTTATTTATTTTCCCTCTCCCCCTTTCTACTATTACTAACTTTAACTAATAATTAATAATTGCTAATGTTGCTAATTAAACTACCTTAATAAGGCTGCTAATAGCTAAAAATATTAGCAACTTTTATAAATCTAGCACTTA
The DNA here is from genome assembly GCA_002288965.1 of Xylaria sp. MSU_SB201401. NCBI lineage: Eukaryota > Fungi > Ascomycota > Sordariomycetes > Xylariales > Xylariaceae > Xylaria > Xylaria sp. MSU_SB201401. The sequence goes on from NPFG01000837.1 coordinate 9,841, forward strand.
TGCGAAAACTATTACCTTACTTTTACTATACTATATATATATTAATTATATTACTACTATCTTATAACTTAAAACTTACTAGCTAGATTGCTTAACTTAGTTTTATTAAAATATATATAATAAACTAAAAAATAAGGTTAATAATACTGCAACTAAATCTAACATTATAGTATATAACTTTAGCAACCTAGTTTGGTTAAAAGCTTTAGAAACCCTTAAAAACTAGAAAGATAGGCTTAATAACGCTCTAATATATTTTACCTTTTTTACTATTAACTTAATTAATATAACTGCTAAAGAAGTTAACTACTATAAAAGATTTTGGTTTTACTTTATACCTATACCAAAAGAATATAAAATTCTTGCTAAAGAGTGCAACTTAAAAGACACCTTATATACCTATTAAAGCTACCTTACCAAAATAAAAAGCAATTAAAAGCATAATTAATTTAATTCTAATTTAAAAGAGAAAGTTGTTAATATAGGTAATATAAAGGTTAAAATTAAATAATTACCTAAGCTTTTTATAAAGCCTGCTAAAGACAGCAACTTAGCAACTAAGCTTTACTTTATTAGCTTAAATAATAAAGAATAACTATTGCTAAAATTGTCTAGGGGTAATAAAAAAGCAAACAATAGTAATAGCCTAATTATTACTATAGCAAAAAAAAGCGCCCAAATTAGCTTAGTAAAAGAAAAGGCACAATTACTAAAAAAGCTAAAATAGGACCAAGAGATACTAGACAAGTTACTAAGCAGATTAAGCCTGCTATACCTATTATATTATCTATTAAAGCTATATCTAGTAAAAAGGCCAACTAGGATAATAATAGTAATCCTTTTAATAATAATAACTCTAAAGTAATTAAAGATAATAATATTAGTATAAAAAGAAAGTTAACTACTAAAAAGCTAGTATTAGCTAGCTTTAATAACCAAGTTAATAAAGATAACCCTTTATATACCTATATTTGCAACAAAATTAAAAAGATCTTTAAGTAGCACTATACTAATATTAACATATATAAAGATATACCTTTTTCCTAAATTAGGTATATTTAAGTAGCTAAGCGAAAATGTTAATAAGTAATGCAAGTTAAAAGAGAGGGCGGGCTTTAAAGAAATCTTATTTCTAAACTAGTAAGCTTACTAGCTATTAAATATACAGCTAAAGATAGCTAACTAAATAATATTATTACTAGATGTTTATTTATTATAAGGTATTATAAGTAAACCTAAGTAACTAATATAATAGATAATACTTTTAAGTCTAATAAGTTAAGCAAAAACAAAGACCTATATAACCTTTACCTTAGTTTAGTTAAGTAAGTTATTAAGTTAGAAAAGAATAAAAGAGAAAATAATACTAACCTAGGTAATAAAGATATTAATAAGAAATTTGAAAAAGTTAAATTAAAGTTTACTAAAATATCTAATACTTTAAATAATATTAATAACTAGCTAAACAAGTTTAGTAAAAAGGATAAAAAGATGTAATACTATTTAAATTAACTTAATAAGTAATTTGCAAAGATTAATAACTAGTTTAAAGGGATTTAAAGAATCGACTACAACAAAATACGCAAAAAGATTAATTAGGTTTATAATAAACTTAAAAACTATATTAGTATAAAATATATTTATACTAAATTAACTAAAAATAGTATTACTAAGGTTAATAAACAAATTAAAAAGCTTAATAAGAATATAGTTTTTATTTTAACAAAATAAAG
>NPFG01000838.1:0-11552 GCA_002288965.1 Xylaria sp. MSU_SB201401
TAAAAATAAATTAAATATATTATTTAATTAGATTTTTATTTAAAACTTTACTAATAATTAATTTATTAGTTAAAATAGATTTAAAGCTCTAATATTTATTATATAAAGTTTAATATCTAATTCTTTTCTATAAAAAGTTGTTTCCCGAAAAGTTTTAATAATTAGTTAGCTATATTTTTAATACCGCAATATTAAAAAATAATAATCGCGTAACAAAGTTAATTATATATTATACGATAAAATTTTCTTCAGATTTAGTTAATCTACATTTTAAAATTAGTATTTCGTCCCTTGCTTTAAAACTATATATTTGTTAAACAAAAGTTATATAAAAAACATTATAAGTTTTAATAGCCTTTTATATAAACAAACTCAGGTTATTTTAATAAGCTTATAAAGCAAACTATATATTAACTTTTTTATAAGGCTTAAGTATTATTATTAGGTAAAAAATAACAGATTTTTTAACACGTATATAAAGCGCGTAAAAAGTAATCCGGTTAATTACGTAATCTAATTAATTAAAAAATACATTACTTTTATTAATAACAATTATTAATAATAATATAAGTCTGTATATAAGATTTTAAATATATATATTTATATATTTATATATTTATATAGTAGTTTGTTATTTTCTTTCCTTTTTTCTTTACTTTTAAGTCTTTGTTTATAAAATTAATAGAATACTATAAAATTAAACAACTTAATCGTGATAAATAACTATAATATTAATAAAGTTATTAAATTTTTTAAATATAGATTTTATATAAAAATCTAAAGTGATTAAGTTAATTAGGTGGCTAGGTTAAGTGGGAGGTAGGTTAATTTGTTTTTTATTGTTTTTTATAGTATTTTATATATAAAAATAGTTAATAATAATAAAACTACCCTTATGGCTATAAAGTTAACTATAGCTATTAATTAAAAAAAAAAAAACTTAAGCATATTTTTAAAATAGAGTAAAAGAGATTTAATGTAAATAGCCTTACGGCCTGCCCTAGTAATAGATTAGTTAGACACTAAATATCTATATGGATAGATAGATAGTTTAATGCGCCCCTATACTTTTCGAGAGGTTCTGTGGTATAACTGCAACGTAGTCAGCCCCTGGTGCTAAATAGAATAATAATAACAATAATAACATAGCTCACCCTCGGCGGTAGCGCCGAGGATCAAACCTCTAACAAGCGATTAGGTAGGTTGACCATGATTACAAAACCGTGTTGCACAAAGTTTGCGTAGCTCTGTGACCTAGTGAGGAGATACTTAGTCCGTGAGTAGTCCAGTTAGCCTATCTTCAGCGAAGAGTCACGAGTGGTATCATCCAATTCTATATGTACCTACTCATTAGAAACAATAAAACAGTAGTAATCCTACGAATATAGTCCTGCGCTATAAACCTTAAGGATTGACTTTAAATAATGGCACTTCAAGGTAAGTTTGCAATTGTCACAAGAGGGGCTCGAGGAATTGGAGCTAGTATCGTATGCGCGCTTGCAAAGGGCGGTGCGAATGTAAGTGTCGATTGTTTAGCCCCTCGATCATACTTTTCACTCTGGACACTAAATTTATTAGGCTTCCTTTAGTTACGTTTCCGAGTTGTCCGAGACACAAGCAGTAAATCCTGTTGAGGAAGTCCGCGCTCTAGGAGTTAGTGCGACTTGCGTTCGAGTCGACATGTCTAGTCTTGACATACCTGCGACGGTGTTGAAAGCAACAATAAACGGTCGAGGCTGCGACAAGACCGATATACTAGTGAATAATGCCGGCTTAGGAGGTAACGCAACCTTAGAAGATGGTACCGCCGAGGAGTACGAACGTTTAACGGCCGTGAACGTGCGAGCTGTCATCTTTATGATGCAAACGGTCTTACCTGCGATCCGGCGCGGTAGTCGCATAATTAACCTCTATTCTATCTCTGCCGCAGTGGTTCTTCCACGCAGACGTTTTATGCGGCCACCAAGCAGTCGGTGAAGGAATGACGAGAGTTTGGGCAACGAGCTCGGACATAAATATGGAGTAACAGTAAATGCTGTCCACCCATGGCCGGTCGATACGGATACGTATCGTGCAGCAGGTGAGGTACACTTATCGCGCATGGAAGAGGAGAACAGAAAAGTGCCAGCTGCGCCTCGCTGTGGGACGGAGGCGGATATTGCAGATATTGTCTCTTTTCTGTGTGAGGAGCGTTCATGATGGATCACGGGTGACGTTATCTGCGCGAATGGCGGAATGCTATATACTTGAGGGTATTGGTAATTTGGATGAATGGAAGTGCTTAAGCTCTCCGTAACTGAGACAGTCAATCCGCTATGACATGTTCTACATGTGTATTAGCCGCGAAAATGATGCACTTAAATTCATAATCTGTTCGCTTGCTTGACAAAACATCACAGTCTAGTCAATGGTTTGCCCTGTCCAGCAATAGCCAGAGCGGCTGTTGAAATCTCAGAGACATTCTTGCAACCCGCCAACATCATACATCGTCTAAAATCCTCATATAGTATGTTTAGAAGCCTATCCACGCCTTTCTCCCCGTCATACTAAGTCTTATTAGAAACCATCTTCATCATCAGTGACATATGAACTTACCGCCAAACCCCACAACACCGGCCGACCGATCCAGCAGCATTGAGCGCCCAGAGCAATGGCCTTGAAGATGTCTGCTCCGGTTCGGAACCCACCATCGATGTGGATAGGAATTTTGCCCCCGGCGGCTACAACGCATTCGGGAAGGGCGTCAAGCGTAGCAACGACGCCGTCGAGTTGTCTACCGCCATGATTGCTAACAATGACACCATCACAACCGTATTCACGCGCAAGCATGACATCTTCCGCCGTCAACACGCCTTTAATCCAAATCTGCATCTTTGTCCGACTCCGGAGCCAGGGGATGTCGTATGCCCAAGAGTGCGCATCTGAGTTGAAAGCGACGAAACCATCGTCATGATTGGTGGACCGAATCATCTCAGATGTCTTTTCTTGAATGGGGAAGTCAAGACCAACAGGCGTCCGGAAGTCATCTCGCCACTCGTTATACCGAACGCCAAGGACGGGGCTATCGGCTGTTAAGAAGATAGCGATGCATCCCGCTGCCTCAGCGCGCTTGATGATTCGCTCCTGTAATGCTCGATATTTCATCGTATATAGTTGCATCACGTGGCCGATGGGGCCGACCGCTCGCCCAGCACTCACTATTTCCTCAACCGAGTAGTTGGCAAACGACGATATACCCATGTTAATGCTACGCCGTGCGCAAGCTCGACTCGTGGCGAGCTCGCCGTCGGGATGAGCAATTGCTTGGATGCCAGCCGGAGAAACACTTAGGGGAAATGATATCTTCCGCCCAAGAATCGTCACACTGGTGTCCGCTTTTGATACATCCCTCAAGACGCGGGGCCGGATTCGATATTTAGCAAAAGCTGTGACATTCTCATGCACTGTGACTTGATCAGTCGAACCGTCGTTGTAAAAATCTGCACAACCATGTTCGTCAGCCCACGGTGGCTCGTAGATCCACTGTAGAAGGTTTCCAACTTAGCGCGAGTCTATCTAGTCTCTTTGCAGCTTCTTTACGAATGTCGTCGACGCTCAAGACAACCACCCCTAATTTCGACATGATCAACCAACGGAAATGAATACTTAATTACGTTTAGTTGTTCAATCACGGATTCAAACAGCTCCTATAACGGATTCCCCTCTCCAACTGACGAAGTGATATTGAAGTCTCACGGTACTTATAGGTCACATACGCAATAGGTAAAAATTAGAGTCGCCTATCATCGGACTTTCATACGCCTTATCTGCGGGCCAAAGGGCGCATGTCGTCTCATTCCCCCACATTGCTGCCCAATCATTCTCTCGCGACATATCCTAATTCTTCATGCTGGGCATTAGTAACTTGCAGCGTACGATTGGTAGGGGAGCTGTTCTTTGTGATATATCACTATCAGGGACCTAAACAGGTGACACAGAATGCCATCCTCTAGTGACTGTGGTTGGGGTTTTTGTGGTATTAAATAAAACGCATATGAATGGGTACAGTCTAGGATGTCTTCATGTTAACCAAACATAGCGGCAGCAACCAATGCCACGAGACCTAGATACATGAACGAGTCAACCCCAGAAATCCTACATGTGCCTGATTCCAATAGTACAACTTCACTGACAACGGCAACTCCATCTTTGTTGAGATCAACATCGGGTAACTCGGTGTTATTCGCACGAAGGCAGAGGAGCTCTTTCCCCAACACAGGGGTTGTGTTCGTGGGCAGCGAGACGCTGAAAAGCAACAGCTGGATCTGATTCGCAACGTTCTCGTATAACCATGTCTCCTTGCCCAAGACAGGACCGCTCATATTGACCCAGAACGTGTCGCCACTATTCATTCGGCTCGTTGTGTCATTGAGTAGAAAGCCTGAGCTGAATTGGCCGAATGACTTCGTCGGGGCGCGGCCAAACGAGCCCCTACACGCGAGCAACTCATTGAATAGCTTGTACGAGTCGCCCCATTTACAACCATCTTCCAGAGTGGGCGCGGGGTTATGCTTCAAAATGGCATCGACGCATAGCCTGCCGAGAGCGGGGACACAACTTGTGCTATCGTTGAGGGCGTTCGTGACGTTCACAGGTAGGTCGACGTCTGCGCTAAGCTGTGTGACGCACAGCGGACCTGTAGCGCCATCGAGTGCCTCCGATAAGTTACCTTCCGTTGGCCAAGAAAAGTCGTACGACTGGCTCACGAAGGCCTGCCGGTCGCTGGGCGCCGCGATGTCGCTTCCGTTATAGGGTGCGTAGAATTGGCTAGCGTTGGCACCTACACATAGTCATTTCAGCGCGGTTCATGCGAGTAATGTCAATTCTAGCATCGCCACATGCGAGGCTATTCAAGAAAAAGTTCGAGCCTAGGTGACCACTTACGCCATGTCCATTCCGCATTTCGAAGTACCGAGTCTGGCCTAAGCTCTCCCCAGACGTCTTGGAATGGTTTGAAGGTTGCGCTCCTTGACGCGTTCGGATTCTGATTTTGATACACGATGAGATCTGGAGACACGGGCAATGGAACTGCGATCTTCTCTGGAACAGGCTCAAACCAGTTCTGGAAAGGACCTTCGCCAGACGCGTGCACGCCAGAGTCAAAGACGAGAAGAAGGATAGCCAACACGGATAATTCCATTGCTGCGCGTAGTGTGTAAACCAAACACCCGAGGAGATGAGGAGAGGTGATGAAGTATGGAGGGTATATACCGTGATATAGACGTAAGACGAAGTCTTCCCTAGGCAATTTGTTTATCGATGGGGAGTAGGCATGTTGTTACATTGGGTTTTTGCGCCAAGACCTAAAAATTCTGTTTTGCTGCTTATCTCACCGATTTAAGCATGAGGGCGTGAGAGCAGTTTGGTTAGGCAACTGCGTGTCCGTGCCGCAAACTAGATACCATGTCATTCGTGATAGGATCGTAGCTTATCTATAAAGACTTATTATGGCGCCAAGATATCAGCAACGGGGCTTACGAACACAACGGCATTGATGATTTGAGGCTTGATTGCTCTGCCACAAACCTCAGATTCCGAGGTGTCACCCGCGCTGAATGCCTTGTAAGCTGATTCTCATACGTACTTCAAGAACGAACCTTCATATGAGGCTTATTGCACTCAAGGCTGTTCAACACTCATTAGTTCAAGATACACAGGCGGGTCGAAGGTTCGAACCTGCGACCCAAGTTTCATTCAAGATCAGCTTTTAAGGCCGGAAGCGATTCAATTGGACCTTCAAGGACCCTGGCAACCACAGTTGAATATCAAAACCCGACGCAACTAGAAGCCCTGACCTCCAGCCCCTTATTATACCGAATACCGTGAATATCCGTGTTGGTCGCCATAGGTTTCAGATTGGCGAAATCCGCAATCTCGAAGAATAAGTGTGTATATAATTAATCTACATAGAAGCAACACGCCTTTTCATAAATGCACTTAATAACTCGGGAACGAGCAGCCGTGTGTCATCAAGAATACCAACCAAAGCAGCCATTCGAGGGGGTCGATAGGCCGATGTACACGGTCATTCTGGGAACCCAATTGTGGGCCGGGAGATTCCAAGCATTGAATTGTAATTGCGACACTGTGAGTCTCTGGGCTTATAAGGGCAGAAAGGGTCCGGTGTAGTTCAGTTGGTTCGGATATAGTCCTTAGCGTTTTAAGCGTCTGCGTGTGCTGGATATAGGTCTTCCCTCTCATCTCAAGGGACCCATAGGTTTTCGGGCACGTAATAATAAGGGGGAGAAGCGGTATTTTATAATTAGGGTGCCTCGTGGAGACTGATACGAGTCGACAAGCGATATCAAGCTGAATAGGCGCTAGCCCTTGCATCTCAAACTCGAACCCAGCCCAATAATATAAGAGTAAGTTTATATGCCTTGGATCACGTGAGTGATGTGTTTCTTCTGTCTCAGTAATGCGTAAGCACGCTAAGATAGACCTTTTGTGAGCTCGCTTTAATGAACTAACATATGCCAAGGCACGCGTATAGTTGAGTATTGTGAGGATTTCAGAGATGAGATCGTATAAAAAGTCGCTTAGGTCTCGGGGTGGTGTCGAAACCCAGTATAATACCGCCATACAGAGAAAAAGAATTTCATCCATTCAATTGCTGCGCGCTTAGCTCGCAAAATACAATCAACGCTGTAAATATAGGCGGCACAATAACGGGCCCAACAAATACACATTACCAACACGCCTTCTCAACATTAGTCCATCTAGTAACCCCCAAAAACCTACGTCTTAACATTGTCAGTGAAAGACACCTTATCAAGCGCCTCACCAATAGACTTTAGATTAATACATTGCTTTATCTCATTATTAGGGCTAGTCTGAACCTAATGAGCGTCCCCTGCATTGTACGACTTAGGACAATATCAAAAGACGGCAAAGTGGATTTAAACTAAGCAAACTCCCAAAACCCTTCTAAGGCGCTATTGAGGTTACGCATAAGCTTAGCATATAATACCTTTAAATCGACTTAATTTATATTATCTAAAATCGATAAAACAACTAGGAAAAAGAGTCTAAATAAATGGAACTTGGGTTTTACCTTTATATATTACATAATAATTATAATATTAGTAAAAAAACTCCCATGTTAGTTTTTTAAACGGGCAAGTAGATTATAATAAGATTTATATTTCAGGTCTTAAAAAACGGTATATCTATATTTTAACAAACGTAATAGACTTTAATAATAATATTAATAAAACTAATATTAACAAACAAGCCTAGGTTATATAAAAGAGATTTCTATTACTACGTATAATTTATTTTAATAAAAATTAGGTATATAGGGAATATAAGAAAGAGGTTTACGCCGGAAGTGAAATCTTTTTAATATAATAAATATTATTAACATATTATTCAAGCTTATAAACGCTAACTATTAAATCCCTTTTAGTAATAATTAGTCTAAGAAGTACTTTAGGCTTAACCTAAAGTTTTTAAATCGATTTTGTTAGTTAGGTTAAGATACTACTTTAGGATTCCTTTAGTCTTTGCTAGAGGATTATATGCGGCGTAACATTTCTATACAAACCGACCGAGCTGTTGCTATTTTAAGGTTGATGACCTGTATCGGAAAAGCGCTGCCTTGTCCTATACATCATGGTATCATTGAGTGGTATCTTCACAGGACCCTTCTCTAGCAATGACCGTCCAGGCAGAAAATAGAGAGGATTGACTATAGGCGCTCGAAAGTGCCGTCATAGTCCTAGATAGCTTATAAAGGGGCTATCGAATTTGTGCCCGATAAGATTGATGCTTTAGAAGCCATTTGCGCTATTTTGTCTTCATTCATCTTGATGCTGGGGCAGCGAAGTTGCACAATAGCTCAAGTCAATGTTCACAAAGGATAGACGGGAGGGCAATTAGTGGAATTTGCTTCCGGCAGCGCAGCGTCACCAACAGCATTCATTATCTGCCCGAGTCTACTCAGGCATAGGTGCCGCGCCCATCCGCAGATCAACAGGTCATATTGCATCGCAAACTCGGCCTTCATATAGGCGGCCCACTTGCAGTGGCCGTAGATGCAGCCTGGAGTGGCCATATCCACGTCGTTGTTGTTATTATTGTTATTATTGTTATTTTTAACGTCGTAAGGATTTTAAAACCTCTCTAACCTCCTTAGGGGTATTAGGACATAGCAAGCTTTACTTATCTATCTATCTTAGTATAACTTCTAGTTATATATATAGGTAAAATGCTAGATTATGTCTTTGGGGACTTAATATTTTATAGCTTATAGTTATTACCTTCTAATCTTTTAAGCTTGCTTTTTTTATTTGTTTTTAGCGTATTTAATTAGTTTTAGCTTTTGCTTTCCCTTTTTATTGTTTTTTCTAGCTTTGCCGGGGTAAGCGGTTGTAGTTGGTGCTACTTTTATAGCCTATTTTGTGTTTTAATATTTTTACCTATTTTTTATACTTTTTTAGCTTTTTTATTTTTTTTAAATTTAAAAAAATAATTAAGCTTGTAGTGCTTTTGCGGGGACTACTTGTAGAACTTATAGAAAGATTACTTTTAATTCTTTTAACTCTTTTTTACTTTCCTTTATGTTTTTTTTTTTGCCTTTTTTCTTTTTATGTTTTTTATAAAGCAGTACTACTTTCTTTTTAATTAGAATAGGGGGCATATTTTATTATATTAGCTAGGCCTAGTATTTATATTTATTTTTAGTATGTTTTATATTAAGGTTATATAGTTTTATTAGCTAGCTATATTCTAATTATTGTTTATTATTATTTTTTAGCTTTAGTTTTAGTAGCTTAAGCTATTTGTCTTTATAAGCCTTTGCAAGTTTATAGTATACTATATATTCTAGTCTTTTTAGGTTAATACCTCTGCTATATAATATATAAGCATAGTAGATTTTAATATTATAATAATTAAACTTTTTATAGTACTAATAGTAGTCTTTATAGGCTAATATTATATTTAAGTATTAGTTTAATACTTTTTTTAATAGATTTAGTACTTTTGGGTATTTCCTTAGTTTAATATAGACTTAATACTATTAGAAATCTATTTAGAATACTAGTTTTTTTATTTTTTAACTAGTCTTTTATTATTTTTTTAATTTATTTTTTTATATTTTATTTGAGCTTTGTTATAGTTGGTGTTGACTTAAGGTCTAGCGGTCCCTTTTTTATTATAAGTTTGGTTTGCATATTTATTTATTTGTTTTTTTTTATATTATAATATCTTAAGCTCTAGTATAGTCTAATATTATATTACTTTATTAGCTTATATATTTCTATAAATACTTATTATAACAAAGTTAAGGCGTTTTTTTAAACGTATAGTAGTATTGCAATATTGTTTATATATAGTATAATTATAATATTAGTAGAATATTTTTTATAGCCTCTTATAGTGCTTTAAAGGCCTTTAATGCTTTAGTATTAAAGATTACTTTATATAGGTTTAATTCCCCTTAATTTTTTATAATTAGTTTTTAATCTTTATATAAGGCGTAGCTATAGTTTATTTCCTTTATAGTTTTTAAGTTATCTAAGAAGATAGTTATATTAAAAATTAAATATTTTATAAACTATTTTTTAAAGTTTTTTACTATTTTCTCCTTTTTTATACCTCTTATAGGATTGTGTTTATATTTGCTAGGTATCTAGGTAGGTAAAGAGCTAGCTTCTTAATATCTAGTAGTAATATTACTGTTATCTATAAGCTTATATATACCTATTATAGTTAGCCTGCTTTTTTATTTTATTAGATTTTCTTTAATACTACTTTTAATACTAAAGGGTATTTTTTATATACTATTTTAATCTTTAAAGCAAATTTATACTTAGCTTATTTTAATATTATATCTGCTATTAGTATTCTATTTATTATAAATAGAGTGTATCTAGGGAAAGTTTTCTATATAAGTAGTATACCCTTTACCACTTTTAATAGTGCTTATTATATTATTAAGATATATTTACTTAGTTTAATACTAACAGTGTCTCTTTTGTCTTTCGCAGTTTTACTTGCCAGCTTTATTTTTCTTTTATATTACACTTTATGCCTATATAAGAGTACTAGTATTAGTATTATATTAACAATTTTCTATAAACTAGCAGCTAATAGGCTTTAGATAACTATTAAAATTGCTTATATATAGTTTGCAATCTTAATACTTTTAGCTGCTCTTTCTTTAATATGACGCTTATACTTTAGCTTCTTATTTAAAAAGACTTTTAGCTACTTTAGGGCTAAGGTTTTTTATAGTTTAGCTAGATCTTTTAAAAGTACTAGTTTTATTTTTATATTATTTTTTAAGCTAATAATAGGGTTTAATTATATCTTTCCTTTTATAAAGTATATTACTTCTATTTTGTTTAGTGTAAATATAATTTTGTTTTTTTGCTTATATTTTAGCACCTTTTTTACCTTTTTCTTAGTTTTATAGGCGCTTTTTTCTAGGTTTTTATTAAATGCTAATATCTAATATTATCTATATATTCTTATCTATTAAGATTGCCTTTTACTATTTTATATATATAGTATATATAGTATTAGTAAAGCTAGAGAGCTTTATAGAGTTCTGTATTTAACTTTCTCTAGTTTAATAAATATATCTTTTAAAAAGATAGTAACTTTTCTATTTATTAAAAAGCTTTTAGTTAATTAGATAACTATTTCTAACTATTTTTATTTTATTATCTTAGTTAAAAGTCTATTATATAAAAGTATATTAAATGCTTTTTATATATTTAGTATAATTAAAATAGCCACCTTTCTGTTAGCTAAAACTAGTTTAATATTATATATTAGACTAGCTATTAGATTTATTACCAATTTTTTAAAAACTATATTTATATACTAAGAGCTAATTAATTCCGCTTATAGCACTATTTATACTATATATTTAGCTATAAGTCTTTTTAGCCTTTTTTTAATATAAAACAGTAGTATTATAAGCTTTTATAATTTATATATTAAAAATTCTATTTTTCTAACTTTTAGTATTATTACTATATTAGCATATTTTTATACCCTTAAGAAAGTACTATACTTTAAACACTTTTTAAATAGTACTTTATAATATTCCTTAATAACTTACTATATAGCTATTAAGTATTTAACTATTATAAAGTCTTTTTTAAATAATATAAATATAACTTTAGTAGTATATTTTTTGCCTTTTTATTATAACTTTAGTATTTTAGGGTAGCTTTAGCTATTTATTTAATATTTTCCTTTCTAGGGTAAATATCTCTGGCTTATTAGTTTTATATTTAATCTCTAAGAAATTATTATCTACGTTAAACCTTTTAAGGATTTTTTTAGTAAAGTACTTTACTTTTCCTTATAGCTCCTTTATAACTTTTTCTCTATTTATAAAAGGTAGCGCTTTAATTATACCTCTCTATTAGTACTAGTTAATAATTTTTATTAGGTCTTTATTAGTTTTTGCCTTATTAATTTTTTTTTAATATACTGTTTTTTCTTTTTATACTACTATAAAGAATCTATTATCTTATAGTTTTTATCTTTTATAT
>NPFG01000839.1:0-11544 GCA_002288965.1 Xylaria sp. MSU_SB201401
AGATCTAACAACTTAAAGATAAATGACTTTATAGAAGTAGTTTAAATATATAGCAACTATGCTTTTGTTTATTTAATAAACTTTGACTATTATTAAAGATATTAATTATTATAATATATATATTATAAAATAACTAAAATTTGCTAAGTAAAGTAATTAATAGTACTTTTAAAACTTTAATAACTATTTATAGTTATTAAAAAACTAAGATATTTAAAAAACGCTTATAGTTAGCATGTAGTTTTATTATATAAAGCTAATAAACCCCCTTTAAAATAAGCTAAAAAGTTAGATAACTTTACTTTTAAAAATTTAAAAGGGTATAGTTTAATTAGCTATATATTAATATAAGCTAATAAACTTTAACTACCTTTTAGTTAGGCTATAAAATATAGCTAAATTAGAGGCAATTCTAACTTTAAACCCTTTACTAATATAGCCTATGGCTAATATTATAATCTTTTTAGTTAGACTAATTATAAAAGATCTAATCTTGTTAATATTTTGCGCAAATAGCACTTAGTTAAAACTATAAAAAAAGATTATACCTTATAAATAGTATAAAAGTAAAACGTATTAGGGGTTTAAATACTTTTAGAAACTAAAGGTTATAAGACTAACTATATTAAATTTAGCACGTGGTTTAAATATATAATAGAGGCGTTTTAGAGGTTTTTCTCTATATCTATTAAAAAAAAAGCAATAGCTAGGTTTTCCTTTTAAATAAGGCTGTACTTTAGTAAATATGCGCTATCTCGTATATATATCTATTTATTAGTTTTTTATAAAATCTTTATAAAATCTAAAAACTTTATCTATTTTTATTTATCTTTATTAGTCTTTATCTAATTATTAGTCTTTTATAAGATCTTTATAAGATTTAAAGACTTTATTAGTTAGTCCCTATTTTAAGCTATTTTTATATAAGATTTAGAGCTATTTTAAAGGGTATTAGATAGTAGTTAGTCTTTTACAATATTTAAGCTATATATAAAGGTCTAGTAATATTACTGCCTTATTTATTTTATTATAATATTAAGCCTATAGTTATCTAGTAGCCTTTATAAAAACTAAAAGCTATTATTTTAGAGCTTAGCTAAGTATTTTATATTTTAACTATAAAAGCCTTATTAATTTAGCTAATTAATTATAATTTAATAGCAAATCTAACCTCAAGTGATTATAAAGATAGTCGGGGCCCTTAGAAAAAAACTTTAGCAACTTTTTTGTATACTAAAATCATTAGCTTTAACTTTGCAAAAGGTAATAATATAAGCTTTAAAAAGCCTTTATTTGCTTTAACCTTTAAATTAGGGTCGATTTAATTAAGAAGGAAGGGATAATTATTACATTTTTAAGTTCTTAGCTTAAAATCTTTTAATAAAGATACTAGCTAGTTATATTATACTTATATTTATATATAAACTCCTAAGTCTAGCTGTTATAGGCTACTAGGGTCTGTTTTGTTCCTTAATTATCAACTTCTCTATTCTGTTTTATACTTATTTTAACCCCTTTTTGTTAATATACCTAGCCTGTTTTATCTCTGTTTATAACACTAGTAAAGTAAGTATAAAGCTTTATAACGCTAAATAAAGCCTGTTAAAGTCACTAGTAGTATTAAAAGTCGGCACCACTAGTAAGGTTAGTTAATAATTTCGGTAATTACGTTAGTAAATAACCTAATAGAGTTAGTAGGTTTTATAAAGCTTATAAAAGGTCTTTTAAAAGGTGTATATAAGACCTAGGGTTTAATTATATTAAACTAACCCACTAACTTAAGCACTAAATAATCTACTATTTTAAATGGCTGTAAATCCTATTAACTAAGGCTTAGCTAAGTTAATCTCCTTTATATTTAGCTAGTAATTATAGTATAAACTTAATATTATTAGCACTAAATCTACTGTCCTTTTAGCTATATAGCCACTAGAATTTCCCTTTATTTAGCTCCCTAATAATTAAACAACTTAATCCTTTAACTACCACTCTTAGCCTTTACCTTATAGCGACCTACCCGCTATAGTCTTTGCTTTTAATACTGTTAAAATCTGTTACCGTCTGTTATAGCTAGTCTGTGCCCCTTATAAAACCTTTTATAATCCCGCTATTATATGCTTTACAGTGTACTACCTTTTTATAAAAGTAAAACTAGGTAGGCTAATAAAAGTAATAAGATAAAAAAGCGTTTTATACCAAAATAGTATATAAGAAAGTAAATTTATAATAATAGATATATAATATAATTTTAGTTATATAAATAAAATAAAAACATAAAAAGAAAAATAAAATATTATTATATTAATAGTTTTTATCTTTAGTTTTAATTTTAAAACATATATTAAAGTAGTTATTATATTATAAAAGTAATAATATATAAAAAGATATAAAGGTTAAAGAAGACGGTTAAAGCTAATTAGCTATAGTTAAGTTTTAAAAGGAATAGGTAAGAATTAAGCAGGGGGTATAACACTAAATAAAAAGCGTTAATTAGTAGTTTAGCTTTAGCTATAAAAAAACTTACAAGATTTTTTCTAAGTCAAACACATAGAATATAGTAGTAACCTTAACCCGAGAGGCAAAAAGATTAATACTTAAAATAATATAAAGTAAAATAATATAGCTATATAATAAAATAGCCTTAATAACTATAAACTAATCTATATTACCTAGTTATATAGCTTTTAATTTTTATTATATATTTAAATATAGTTATAATAAGATTAGCTGTAATTTTATTTATTATAAATCTTGTCTCGTTAAAGTTATAAATATTATCTTTATAAATACTTTTATCTTAAATTATTTTTATATAAATATAAACTAAACGCAATATTTAATTAGATTCTTATTTAATACTCTTTAATAATTAATTCTTTAATTAAAATATATTTAAAGCTCTAATTATCTTTATATAAAATTAAATATCTAGTTTTTTTCTATAAGGCGTTTTTTATAAAGTTTTAGTAGCTGGTTAGCCATATTTTTAATAGTAAAATGTCGGGGTAAAAACAATCGCTCGACTAGGTTAATAATATATCGTATAATCAAATTCTCTTCAGATTCAGTTAATTTAGCAGTCGCAAAGGGTATTTCGTTTTTTAGTTTAAAACCGTTCTCCTAATTAATAAAAGTCATACAAAGAACATTATAAATCTTTATAACGCGTCTAAAAGATAAAGAAAAGTTATTTTACTAAGCTTAAAAGACTAGCTATAGATCAGCTTTAGTTTAAAACTTAGTCATTATTATTAGTTAAAAAAAAAAAAGGAAAGAAAATACCGCATAGAAAAATCATAAAATATAGCCAATTAGATTAGGTGGCCAACTAGGGTGAGAGATGCGTTAAAAAATACTAATGAATAAAATATAATAGAAAATATTAAAAATATAAATAGAATTTAAAAATAAAAAGCTAAATATAGTAAAATAGTTAATTTAAATTAAATATAAATTAAAAAATCTAAAGTTATATATTTTATATTATAATTTAAGCAGATAAAATAAGATAATAGATTATTTAATTTAATTTTAAATATAATAGCTAAACCTTTACCTTTATATATATATTATTAGGTTATATCTTTTTGTATTATTCTGTAAAGGCTTTTAGCAGTAGGCGTGTTAATTTAATAATTTTCAAAATTGTACTATTTCTTTTAACCTCCCACTATATATTTAACTTAGAAAAATCTTATATAACTTAATAAGCTAACTAGAAATAGTTTAATAATAAAGTTTATATAATAATTTTTATTATTTAATTTTAAATTTAATAATGTTTTCCCTTTATTTTTACGATTTTTATTAAAAATGTTATTAAATACTTTATATAATAAGTTTAAAAATAATATAAAATTAAAAGTGACCTATTTAATTAAATAACCCGGTTAATTAAAAGATGTATTATAATGTTATATATATAATAAATAAAATATTTATTATTACTAATTAAATATATCTAAAACTATTTTCAAGTATGCAAATCTTAATTATTTCTCTTATTTTCTTTAGTAAATTTAAATAAGCTTATATAATGGCTCCTATAAGTCGAAGTCTACCCGGCCGACCAGGTAAAAACCGTCGATCGTATAAATAATCATCTTTCCTAAAACATGAGATCCTTAACTAACAAAGCACAGATTACATCCTATAATCAATCATAGTAACGTGAACTAATAGGTATTATAACATATGACTTCCATGATATCGACATGTTGTATTATGAAAAACTTGAGCGAGCTGGACTAGACTATGAACTAGTTAGTTATCAATGGACACAAACAGCAACACGGGATGTAGAATGTAGGTACGGCATTCAGGGGTTATTATAAAACTCACCGAAGGAGTCCTGGCCTCGCACCAGCCCTGTATACACCCCTCGCAGAGTTCTTTCTTATGTGGAAGCATGCGTTTCTGTTCGTAGAACGGTTGCAGAACCGGGACTCCAGCCCATACCTTGAGTCGGTACACAACGCGGTCAACATACGACTCCTCGTCGAGAGTCATGGTGCCGAGCGCGTTGCAGGAGAGGCAGTGTTGGTTGAAGACTTCGGCGTTGTACCCGTTTTCGCGATATCCGCGGATCACGATCGTCACTTTGCCACTTCTCCACGTTTTGATAGAACATCCATCGCATTTGAACTTGGCCCTGACGAAGGTTTGCTTTAAGTGGATCGAATCCTCGCTTTCCTCATCATTGAACCAGATGGGGCCTATGTTTCCCGACAGTGCCTCGACGACTTTTGGGTGTAGCTCAGGAAAGAACATCTGCGTCTGGTTCTCCTTGGCTTGTTTTTGATGGCCCTTAGCGCTTTGTGTATGCTGTTGCAATGCTTCCTCGCTTTTAAATGATTTGTCGCAGATGTCGCACTGAAATGACGAGGCATGAGCAGGTGAATCTCGAATGTGTTGCTGCAGTGCCTCGTCACTGCCGAAGAATCTGTCGCAAATAGTGCATTTCAGCGAGGCGTTGTGGGCAGGCGCATCGCGCATGTGTTGCTTTAGCGCTTCATCGCTGCTGAAAGATCTGTCGCAAATGTCACATGGTATAAGTTGAGGAGCATGAGCAGGCGCGTCCCTCACATGCTGCTTCAGCGCTTCGTCGCTTTTGAAGGATTTGCCGCAGATGTCACATTTGAGTAAGGGCGCGTTGGAAGGTGCGTGGGAAGGCGCATTTTGCTTGTGCTGTTTTAGCGCCTCTTCACTGCTACACCTCTTGCCGCAAATCTCGCATCTGAAGTCATGTGCGGGTGAGCTTCGCAGGTGTTGCCGTAGCGCTTCCTTGGTGCTGAAGGATCGGTTGCAAGGAAGGCATCTCAGAGCCTGCGTATTAGCACTCAGAGACATGTGTCTATGAGAATCTAAACCTCATTCAGTATTCAAAGGTATTCCCAAATACCATGAGAAAATTTCATCAACCGAATTCGTAGTTCTCATGTCATAGACACTGAAGATGAGAGTCGTGATATGTCATGCGTACTGTAAGGGTCTCTGGAGTGAGGTTGGACGGCGCGGTATAGGGCCAGGGACTCGGGAGTTCAATTCTATTACGTTAAGTGAGGGGAGAGTAGACAGAGCCCTCATTGCTTGGTTTGTACTGACAATAAGACACGCTGCTATCCGCTTGCGACCCTGGTACCTAACATGATTATTGTATGGGACCCAATGGGATGACCCATGATGTATTCGTTGGTATGAAGTTGTAACTAGGATGGTTCCCCAACACTGTGACTACTGTGTGCAGGGGTTACTTACTACTATAGGGGGGTAGCACCCTGTGGGTCAGGTGACAATGATAGTTCACGGATGCGCCGCATCTCCTCACTTTGGGATGCTTTGGGCCAGGGTCCTTTGTATTCTTGCCTGAGGGGAACATGTTTTACAACAGCAAATGGAAGCTTCTGCCAGTAGGATGATGCCGCGTCCCGTATCCCTGTAGGGTTGTTGTCATGCTGTGATTATATTGTAGTTGTAGATGGGATAGTTGGACCAGGTGCCCTAGCACTGTGGCTACTCCATATATACATAAGGTTGGCCGTACCTGCCAACAGTTGTATTATTATACAGCTAACGTCACATTCTGTTAGATTAAGCGGGTTGGTATGTGGATTAGAGTATGTACAAGCGATATATGTGACTTGTTATAGAACATCCAGGCCGTGACTTTGATGTTGACCGACAACGCCAAGCCAGCATTTATCACAGTCGGTCCCCAAACTGACAATTTCACTTGCCCTCATAAATGGTGAGTTGGCAATTACTGCTAACGGTAACAATTCAACTCGTCATCGGGGGTTTGTCGAGAAGATGGAGAAGGATATTGAAAAGGGGGGTATGAACCAGCTCTAGAGCCAGACCGGAGAATAATGGTAAACTGTTATGTCGAACTTGGTTCCTGTCTCTGCAGTTTCGAGCCTCTGTGCCTTAGGAAGTTTAATACCCAAATTCAAGAGCCAAACTTTCGAGATTGCGCTGAGGCAAGGCAATACGAGTCGTGAATAGTAACCCTTTAGGCAGTGCCTGGACTGGACTGATGGCGGCGTAGAGGTCGGGTTTTTGTCAAACAATCACGCAACACCCCAATCCGTTGTCGAGGGATACTAATGACTAAAGTGAAATTATCTATGACAAGTTTAACACAAACACATCTCCAGATCATGATATCTTCACTGAAGTAGCAGCCGATTCATCAACGTGGCCGAAAAAAACTCCAGGCGTGTATGATTCTGTACTTCCACGACTACGAGCGAGGCCGGGCGCACCAAATGTCCATCGCAGTCCGGCGGCGACTAAAACGATAATTCCGTCGCTATTCTCTATCACTTCGGCGGGGAAAAAGAAACCGTGCGTAGTAGAAATGTAATTTGCGCTTCCACTGAAGCCCATATGTTTGAGGGCGGTGTAGATTGAAACATGAGGTTCCAAGGAACTGAGCTTACGTAACGCAAGCCACTTTTCTATGAAAATCTTTCCCAACTCTTCCATCGGGCGATTGTCAAGGACGATTACCCGGTCAAGATATAGTGACCCCGACTCATCGTGGACCGGCTGCCCGGCTCCATAACAGAGCCAAGAGAGGATAGAAGGGAGAAGGTCACCTGATGCCGGGCGCCAGCGCTTCCCCGGCGACGTGTCACGCTGTGCGGAAGAATATATAAACGAATAGTCGCCCTTCCTTTCGCATAATGACATGAACGCCTCGCAGGGGTCGACATCGCCGTCAAAGCTCGAACATGCGGTGCTAATGGCACCCATCATTGCATAAAAACGGTCTTGGGGATAGTGTTGACATCTGCGATCCATGTTCGCCATGACTTGCAGAGCAGACCGTTCCCCAAACCCGGCCGTCATCCAGTCGGCAACCAGATCTTCGAAGGCATCAAGTCGTGGGTATCGCAACCTCTTTGTATCGGCGAAAACGGGGCCTTCGAGTCGAGAGAGGCTGTAGCCTAGGCGATTTAGGAAATCAGCGCCGTCGATTATTGCGCTGTCAGGTCCTTCGCAAGTGATCCAAAGGCGACGGCTGTTTACTGCCTCCTGATAAGTCCATGCTCTTGAAACCCATTCTTCCGTCTCCAAAATGTCAAGGTCTTCAGGCTTCAGGTGTTCTGACGTCCTCATCTGTTCGAGGATAGGGCGGGCAGCGCTCGACAAGACAACTATGACTTCCTCGGCCTGGGAGTATATGTGGCCCATGCTCTCTAAAGTGCGATTTCTCTCCGGCGCCGTGAGAGGTACACAGAATGCATCCACCCAAATGCGGGCACAAGACGGACGGCGACTCACGACGGCATCCAGTGCTGGTACAGTTCGATCAGAAATTTTGTACGGAAGGGGGTGAAATGGACTCTCGACTTTTCCCAGCCCCCACGTATAGGATATGCAAGTAAACGGTACATCTTCAGAATCAGACGTGCCCATGTCATGGTCAGCGAGCTTCCAGTCCACCCCTCCAAATCTAGCCGAGCCCTGGCCTCCCTCAGGGTCGCGCACAAGGAGATGGAGTAGCATAGAAAGTCAACTAGTTATCGTAACAGCGAGATGCTAATAAGTAAAACGGACATTAACTGAAGGTATTGCTGACTCTATCGCTGTTTGGAGATACTCTGTTTCCTGGAAGTCTGAAGCTGGACCTTCATTACAGTGGGTCAGGGGTTAAGGTGTTTAATGCACTCCGACCATTCTCTGTAAAGCGAGGGGGTTGAGAGGCTTTATTACGTACTGAGACGGTGCGGGCGATTCCGCACACTATTATATAGTAGATGGGTGCGCGTTGCAGCACGTTCCGCGGTCCACTCCCATAGGTGCAGAACGCGCTGCAGCGCCTTCCGGTATGCGAAACTTCAACGCGCTGGCAAGCTAGCCACGATATCTCCCATGCTGCGCTCTGTCGCAATAGCGCAGAGGCTCAACAGTGGCACGCAGGCACAGACAGAGTGCAGTATGCGCGATGCGTCGCATCTACGCCCTATAGTCAATTAATTGAGTGCATTAATCTTGCGCGCTTACAATATATCTATTGGCAATTGTTCGCTTGACACTTAATTGATTAGTAAATCATCAATGAGTCAATCTACATGGCACCAACCGAGTTGTTGCTCAATACACCAGTGCCACGGCACCTCCAAACCAGGATAGGTTATGATAGTCCAACTATCTGCGCTGCTGTCGCTATCACCACTGGCGCCTGTACGGCTTTCTACTGCCCCGAGGATTACTGCGCACACGGCAATATCCACAATACACCTCCTCTGCTTCGCCAACACAACTCATTCGCCAGACTTTGGGCCTCATCCCACACTCCATTGAGAATAAAGCTTGCAACAATTTAGTCGCACCTCTAAACTGCGTGACGCGGCAGTGCCTACAGGTAAGTACCTACAGGTAAGTAC
The DNA here is from genome assembly GCA_002288965.1 of Xylaria sp. MSU_SB201401. Taxonomy (NCBI): domain Eukaryota; kingdom Fungi; phylum Ascomycota; class Sordariomycetes; order Xylariales; family Xylariaceae; genus Xylaria; species Xylaria sp. MSU_SB201401. Next base: position 8,895 of record NPFG01000839.1, read on the forward strand.
CTACAGGTAAGTACCTAGCAGGACATCGGCCACCTTCCGCACATAGGGGCCGACTTTGTCGGAGTTAGTTGCAGCACCGTGAGATCAAGCTGCGCAAGCCAAGGCTAATATCAGCGCTACTATTCGGCCGTCTAGTCAAAGCTGATCTGCTGTTATATAAGTTATCTAGTAGAGCAGCATCTAGTCCTTTTTATCCATTTGCTTTTACTATGCACTAATTTCAAGTAGGATTGATACAGTGTCTTAGGCTTATCAAGCTGCCTATACAAAGGTATCCTTTCGCATTGGTACAGTCAACGTCTGCGTTGTGATTAATGAGTCGGCGCATAATGTCTAGTTCGTGTTTAAGCACTGAGTTGTGCAATGACATCTTGCTCTAGTTTTTGCGATGTTAGACGTTCGAGTTAGAGCCTCTAAGGTATGTCAGTACTCCGTGTCGAGATATTTCATATAGAGATCTTCTGTGCATGGTCAAGTCTGTAGATTCAATATATACTTCCCAATTGCAGTCCATACCTTAACTCATTTTGCTCTACACCCTTGTATACATTTTCATAAGGCTTACCGCAGCTTCTAACTAAGAAAGATGTATAAGCTACTATTCTTTATTACGCACCAGACAGTTTATTTCTATGAATCATGAGGACGTCAAGCGCCGATTATATCATATCCTACCCTGGCTACATAGCAATGATACTATGTTACCTAGCCACCTAACGCTATATTATTCATATATTCCCGTCGCTAGGATTTTATCTTTGATTCTTCTCTCGTATAGGTATTACGTTGCGCGTTACTAGGTTAAAGATATATATTGTATATAACCTTACACACCTCATCAGTTATAACATATTCGACAAACAGTTTCAGGTTATAGGATTAGTCCTTTTCTGGCTCGGCTATAGCATTACTAAAGAGCCCATAAACCTATAAGTAGATTATTAGCGCTAAGTGTATCGTGCTTAGGCGTATTACTATCTTGAGATTTGACATTAAAACCTTGTGCAATAAACTGCGTTGCCTAACTAGGGCTTGTTTTAGATACGATCATATATATGGGCGACCGGCTTTGTATTAGCATCCTCTTTATTTTTTTTTATCACCGTCACCGCTTCCTCGTTCTCGGCGACTCAGCGGATGGCAAGCAATATCTGAGCTAAGCGCGTATATACTGCTAGTGAAAGCACTAGTTATATCTCGTCCTATTGTGCAGGCGCAGAAATTCATATCAGCGCATGTCTCCATGTATCACAGTCCAGTAGAGCTATGTGTATCGAAGGAAGTCAGACGCATTGATGTTGATGACCTGTGCCACCGTTCAGAAGTGGCTGGACCGCCCTGTACGCCCTGCAACGTGGTATCAAGGTATATCTGCCTTTCCAAATTCTCCTGGCTCATGTTGGTACCGTTATTCTCGTTATAGTTCCCCCGGTCGCGGCCCTGGAGCTGAAACCAGACCTAAACTACCTATTAACAGTTCGTCTGGTTCGCTAAGTGATGCCGTCCTGACGAAGGCACCATGACCAAGTGCTGCCAGATCTCGATACTGCTGTGAGCACTCTAACTAGATTGCCTATTTAAATGCAAACTACAACCATTGTTACTATTCCAACAGAGAGATTATATATATGTAGTTGGATTTAGAGATGCAAAAGACATAGAATGCCGCTATAGGATTGGAGAAATGGCAAAAGATGAAGTCCTGATGAGAAAGACGTGGGATGAGATTTATAAAGTGATCTCCATGGATCATCCGGCCGTAAAAAAGGCTTTAAATGGTAGCTTGTAATCTAAAAGTGGTAAAAAAAAAAAACATGTATCTCTTTGTTATCATTGCAATTTAACCTGTATAATGTTAATAGGGTTTAAAATCTTAGATGGGGCCTAGAATCTTGCTTGATTTAGAAAGGCTTTGTGTTATAAATCTTACGAGATTGGTTAGCTCTGTTCTTAGGGCGGGATTAGCTAACCCACCTGCATTAGCCGTAGATGCAGCCTAGGGTGGCTGTAATCCACCCTATTCCCTACATAGTAAACACCACACTAAAATTAGGTGGCATTTTAACTAAAGTCTTAGTATAGCCTATATACTAACCCTAGCCTATATATTAATAAAAATTTATTAATAAAAATTATATTACTATAATAAGGCTAATTAAGAGCATTTAAAAATAATTATTGCGATTTTTTTAGTGTTAAAAATGTGGAGTTATAAGAGTAAATATAGTATAGGTGCTAGTTTTTTTAAGGTGATAAAGGGGCTTATACTAATACCGAAAAACTACTAAATTAGCCGATTCTTTAACTTTAGACTTTTTAATAACAATATAATTACTAATGGTTTTTATAAGAAATGTGTTTATTAGAAAAGATATATTAAAAAGCTTATACCTATTATATTTAAAAAAGTGAATATGCGTTTATATTAGCTGCTAGAATCCCCCCCCCCTTCTACCTTTATAAATTGCTATTTTAAAGCCTAAGATAACAACCTTATAGCCTTTAATATTACTAATCTCAGCCATCTAAAGCTAATACTACCGCTTTTAAACTTATAAAAGGCGCTTAATAGTATTAATAAGTTTTAATAAATAGTACTATTTATAAAAAGCGCCCTGCCTTAACTAACTTACCTCTATAATTATTATAG
>NPFG01000840.1:0-11532 GCA_002288965.1 Xylaria sp. MSU_SB201401
TATAATAAGAAATTCGTTTAGAGGGTATTTACCCGCTACCTTTAATAACTTTACTAATTTTATAGCTATAAACTAATAATTAGTATATTTAGATTCCTTATTCAATAAACTTTTAAACCCTTATTTTTTTCTATTTTTAAAAAATTATTTAGCTTATACATCTTTAAAAATAGTTTTTATAAGGATTATTTTAGCATAGTTTTTATATCTCGATAAATAAAATAGCTATAAAATTATAGAAAATACCATTGAATTTGCTATGAAGTAAAGAATTTAAATATACTAATTATTAATCTATAGCTATAAAATTAGTAAAGCTATTAAAGGTAGCGGGTAAGTACCCTGCAGGCGAATTTTCTATTACAGGGTACTGCCAAGAAAAGGTGGCAATTTAATTAGGGTGGCAATTTAAGTAGGAGATGCGTTAATAATAAAATTAGACTCTTAGTAAGTAAACCCCTTTGAGATTTTTTTTAAAAGGGGTTACAGTTTTATATTTAACTTACTAAAAAGTTATAAAATAAAAAACTTGTTTTATATTAACCGCTTAAAAAAAGCTAATAATAACTTATTATTATAATAAATATAATCTGCTTTTAAAATAAATAAAAATTAAAAAAACTAAATAAAAAATTAAAAATATATTTTAATTAAAGACTATTAAAAGGTATTAAACACTATAATAGTAAATTAATTAATAAAGATATAAAACTTTTATAATAAACACTTAACTATATTAAGACTTTTTAAATACTTATAAAAATCGATAAAAGCTATTATTATAGATAAATTTACTAAAAACTACTTAAATGACAATATATTTAAAAGAAAAGGATTACTAATAAAAATTCAACAATATAAATAACTTTGACTTACCTTTTTAACCGAGTCTTAGTTTTAATAAGAGAAAGTGTAATAATCGCGTTATAAAGCTAATAAAACTACTTTTATCGATAAGCGCTATCGATATAAACGTAAGTCTATATATAAAGTTTTTAGATATATATGCCTACACACCTGTATAGTAGTTTGTGGTTTTCTTTCCTTTCTTTTTTACTTTCGAGTCTTTGTTTATAGAATTAATAAAATGCTATAAAGCTAAACAACCCGATCGTAACAGAATTTAGGTGGCTCGTGATGCGGGGGTTTTTCTTATACGACGTCAAACCCTTTCGAAGCAGATAGGAAGAGCACAAGTATGTCTTACAGCTACAGGTATGGCGCCCACTCATTTTTAGTCTAAAACTAAGACACGCCTATTGTAGTAAAATAGTAGGTATAAGAAGGTTACATTTTTCAGTCCTACCCCGTGAGGGAGGTGAGACGGCCAGCTCGTATACATGAATCGGTGCCTGCGTGTCCCTTCGTGTCCCTCGCCCTTGTACAGTACATGAAGTGTCTTCTTAACCACCTACACTCTCAACATGTTGACCCCTGTGCCACTCTCCAGTTCTGTCGGTGACTCAACTTCAAGCACCCCACGTTAATCTACGATCGGAAAACCTGTCCCAGCCCGTGGTTAATTATATGCGCAGCGATCCATTTCCGATAAAGACTGTACTATGTGTCGAGGCCTAGATTACTCCCTCATTCTGATTGGCTCCGCTCGTTGGAGATTTGCTGTGGCAGTGTAGTACAACGAGGTGGGAAAGTGTTTCAAACAGCGTGAACGCTAAGATCTCACGAGTTAATCAATATGCTGTAGGTTTCTAGGCTTACCATACCCGGATATGAAGGCATACATAAACGTGGACAGGCCGTCAAGAAATTACTTTATATGACTGATCTCCTCAGCTGGATCACTATGCCGGGACTGATGTCTAGATGCCACTGGCTTCACTTTCACCGTGTAGTAATCCCAATTAAATCATGTCCAATACTCTCTAGAATGATGCACATTCCTGTCACGTTAGTACAGAATGATACCATTTACCTGCTAGAAGGTTGATGGTGTTGATATTGTGCCGCCTAGTTCGATAACCCTCCCTTTGATTATAAACGACTAGTCTGTCTCCGCCTTTTTGGCCCCCTTTTACAAGTCACAGACCTACATTACAAGCTACGAACATCTACTACATCGGTCACGGATGTGCCAGTGCATTGGCTCAGGCCGGCGACTTCTGTTATCCACACCCAACCTTTTCACCAACCTTGGTGTCCATTCATTGAAGATGCCGTAGAAGTGGAAGGCGGTGACACGATGCTCCACAAGCTATTGGTTGTATATAAGACCCTTCATCCCACCTGTAAAGGCTAGCTGCAACTTATTCTTCTAGATAACTAATGGGCCATACGTCATACTACTCATGACACATGCGGCTCGGCCGTAACGACTAATATCGGGGCTGTGGTTAGCTCCTGCCGAAGTCTTGCACGAACTCCTTTATGTAATATGATCAAATATTTTGTACCGATTCCCCGGCAGCCTTGTGGCATAGGTCGGCTGCATCACACTGTTTCACGGACGCAAGTAGCCGACGACCAGCTAGGTGGTACCACCCCGTAGAAGCCTGGTGGGAGTCTATGTAGGCTGTGGGAGCATTATAGTGCGGACAGCATGCAGTAGCAGCGGTTTCATCGTGATAAGACGCGTGGGATGTTAAGGATCATCTCAACAGCGGAGATGTAATGGCTTCGCGAACCAGCACAGATGAAAATCTGGAAAACTAAAGAAATAGCTATTATGTTTAACCTATCTGTGCAATATAGCGAACGGTCCTCGATCCTAGGACTAGCTAAGGCATCGAATGCCGGGTCCCAAGGACCGGTTCTGTGCCTCATGTCGGGCCATAGACACAGAATTTGAGATTCGCGATTTCGGAACTATATTCAAATGGCGATGACGGATCGGATCGGCGAATCCCCACAGCGAACCAGAAGCATTAGAATAGCAAAACACTGTTTAACTTCCAATCCTACGATATTCTCTTGCCCAATCTGGAGTGGTAGATTACTCAACTATAGATTTGCGTCACGCTGGGAAGCTGTGGCACTTACGGCCCGAAGCGCGTTCATTCCTATGGTGTTTGAGAGGTCTCAGACGAAGCTGTGTGGCGCGACCTAATCATTCCCAAGCCATCCTTGACCGTTCAAGAATTGCGTTGAGTGCCTAATTGACACCAGTAGCTCAGACTTGGCCGCCGTTGTCTCCCTCGCACCCGGATCCAGCTGGCGATGGCCACGAGACCGTGGTATTCGACGGTCAATCATGTAGACAGACCGTTACAGCGAGGGCAGCGCGGACTATGGTGGAGTAGGCAGCTGTGCCTGGACACCGCCGATACGCTGTACGAAGAGTCCGGGATCCACTCGGGACCTTTGCCGGGGGCTTACTATCAGCAAATGCGAAAGAGGTCGACCGCGCTTCGTGCGGAGAAGTGGGGGTAAGCTGGGGCAAGGAAGTGGCAGGGAATATTTCTCGTATTGATAGCATCAGTATGGTCTATGGACTGCCTACAACAAGATAGGGGTAAGCTTCTGATACCCTAGCATGTACGTTCATGCCCACTGCTCAGGCAACGATTCGGAATTCCGCTGCTTGGGCCGAATCCCGAGGCGAAAAGGAACATTGCGTAGTCCCCAACCATGTCTGCTTCCACTATATCTTTCGCTTATTTAAAGCCAGCAGGCAGCCGAGAGAAACATCCAGTCTCTGTTTCATTTACATCTCAAGCGATTACTGTCACATCAGTAGGCTGATCACAACCTTATCTCAACATGGCAGCAACTACTCAAGCCGCACCAATTGATAAATGGGGGGTAGACCAAGAAAAGAAAATCGGCGCCGACGATGCCCAGGGGTATAAAGACAAGGTGTAGGTAGACACAATCCCATGGGAATACAACCTCTTCCGCGAGTTGCTGGAGAATTATAGCAAGATTCCGCCGGAGGAAGTTGAATCAGAGATCCTCAGAATTGTAAGAATACAAACTCCTCTCCGCTGTCACTGGCTCGGAATCCTTTCCTCACCTTTCTCCTGTACAGCGTGAGAAAGCCTGGGCAATCGCGAAATATCCCTGCATCGGCTACTTCTCCTATATACGGCTCACAGAATTTGGCGACAACAGCCAGATGATAGAGAAAGCCATCGAGCGGCTCAAGGCGCCCGGCTCTCAGGAAACCTTCCTCGAGCTCGGCGGCTTCATGTGCCAAACGATCCGGAAGCTCGTCTTCGAGGGCGTCGACTCGACACGCCTCTACGGCACTGACCTGCATCCCGAGTTTCTCGAGCTCGGATATGAGCAGTTTCGCGACCGCAACAGCATAAAAGCGACGTTTGTAGCGGGCGACCTGTTGGTCTCGGACGAAGAGTACACCGCTAGCAAGATAGCCAAGACATTCAACGGCAAGATGACTATCGCGCACGCGTCCAACTTCTTCCATCTGTTTAGTCGGGACGCTCAGCTCATCATCTGCGAGCGCATTGTAAGGTTCTTCCGCCGCGGACTGGGCCCTGAGGCCCCGGCAGTCCTGTTTGGGACACACCTGGGCACTACTACGCCGGGCCCCTTGGAAGCTGGAGGATTCAAGGTTTTTTCGCATAACGAGGAGAGCTTTCAGTCGCTGTGGGATGAAGTCGGCAAGAAGACGGGCACGAGCTGGAAAGTAAGTATGGAGGTTCTGTCACTTACGGTCCCAAAGGTAAACCCTTTCAGCGATAACGCGAGGCGCATGCGTTATATTGTAACAGGCACGCTTTAATATGGAAGTTGGAGTAGAGGAATTGTACTCTAAGTTGAGCGTCGGAGGTGGCTATTTACCCCTATTTGTATCTAGAGGAGCCACAATGCTGTCAGCCGGAGGGCTAGGCGCTATGTTATGATTCATCACGATTTTAACTTGCACATTCAACATGCAATAACACACTCTATTATTATCGACTATTCTGTATTCCCAAATTTCATGTTTCGGCCAATCTTCATATGAACATCAGACACAACGTCGGAAAAGTTTTATCGCAGCGTATTCCCTACAACCCCCCCGTAGTTTCTCACAACATTGGCAAGCCGTGTCCATCACGACCAATCAAATTAAGCCCAAGCCTTATGGAACTTTTCATCAAAGTCCTCCTTTAGCAATGTGAATGCTTCCAAGACAGTCGCTAGACCCTTTCCATCCCCTTCCCAAGCTGGAGGCACACAGTCGTAGTGCTGGATCCGTCAGCCCATTTATTATTCGCACTATCTTCCGCATCTGACAATTCATCGTCATCATCATCGTCGTCATCGTCCTCCCATGACTCGACTACCTTCTTTTCAGCTACCTTACGGCGCGTAGCAACGTGCTTCACGTCGTCCGTAGTCTCTACGACTTGAGGGATGGTCTCACCGTCATACATATCGTCAGAATCATCTACACCTATCATTTCATCATCGACGCTGCTCTCCGCTCGAACAAAGTTCGTTAAGCTAGCCACAATTGTAGCCAGCACGAGAGAGAAGTCCCGGAGTTTGAACCATACATCCCCTTGTCTGATCTTGTTATCTCTTGTCAGAGCGGCGTAGTCGCCATGCTTGATGAAATCGTAAATGTATGAATTAAATGGGGTAGCTACGTCATGGGGCCAGATCGGGATGTAGGGCACTGCCGATTCTTCGAGAAAAACGCCGCTTCGAACATCGGAGCACAATTCACGAATGCTCTTGAAATCATCAGTCAGCCCTGAGAGAGCTGAGAACGGTGATCGTAGTCTGGTAGCTGGTAAAGCATCTGGGAGTTCAATCATGCGCTGCTCCTCGCCCCCGGCTGCAATTCCAGTGAAAGGGAGATGTCTGTCCGGGATGTCGTGCAAGTACTGTTCGATTAATGTACTTGCGTAGGTTCTGAAAATCTCCAAAGTCTCGTTGTTGTGACGTACTAAGATGTCTTCGGCTTCCTTGGGAAGGCGTGGGAGCACAAATGAGCTCGACACAGAGTCAAATTTTGGCGTTATGACACGATTGAAAAGGTGTGCCATTACCAATCCCATTGTCCTCAAGGTACCAACTGTGTCTCTGTGAATATTAGAACAGAGGCGGTGGAAATATCCGGTCTTGAGCAGAGAGTGAAAAGCGAAAACGGCATTCTCTGTAAAGTAAAGATGCCCTACTAGTCCTGCAAAGTTGATCGGTCTTCCATCAACTGATAGAAGGTGTTGTCTTTGAAGATACTCGACAGAGAATCTCAAGTGGTGTTGTACAGACTTGCCTGCTTCTTCGCCGCCTAGGTACAATCTATTCTGAGTTAATAGAGACTCGACGATGCCTGTCACATAGCTAGAATGCCCCGTAGCGTCAATGAGGCCGAGAAGCCGTAGAACCAAAGTAGTAGTCAAAGGAAAGTGCCCTTTGAGATCAGGTAATCGAGAGGACATAAGTTCATACGCCCGTGTACGACTGATATTGGCAAAGACGACGTTACCAAGTAGATCAAATCCTCTACGACCTGCACGCCCGGCACCTTGTCTGTAGTTCAAAGTCGTCAAGTAAGCAGAGTCCCCAATGAACGCAACAGTTTTGCACGGCATATTGATACCGAGGGCGAGGGTGCCTGTGGCGATGACGACAGTCAGAAAGCCTTTGCGGAACAATATCTCGACAACTTGTCGGTATCTGCGGTTCATACCAGCATGGTGCACCGCAATTCCGCGCTTCAAGGCCGAAAATAACTGCGGCTGGATGTTTTCATCCTCCAACGACTTAATGAATACCTGAAGTTCAGATGGTGTGAGTCGAGAATTGTCCGAGAAGCTAAACTGTTCCAGTGGCATTTGTGGGTCGAAACTTTCCCAGCGGCTCACATCGGAACTGGCCTCTTCACGCATCCTTTCCTGTTTGGTGAGCTTTTCAGTATTTTTCTTTGGAATTTTCTTTTTCTCCTCGGTTGCTTTCCACAGATTATAGTCATTGATCTTCTTTTGCCAGCCTCTGTCTGATTTCTTCCATTCTTGCTCATTGTATAGTAGCTGTTTCAGTACAAACACAAGTGCATGTTCACACTCAAAGCGATCATAGTTGAACAAGATGGCAGGCAGACCGTTTGCCTTATGCAGGTCAGTGAGTAGTGAAAATGTTGTTAGCCGGTCTATTGTCTGTGGCGACTGGCAACGGAGAGTGCAGGGTTTAGGGACGACCTGTAGGTTGGATTCATCAAATTCCAAGCTTTGGCATACTTGGTCAAAAGGTGAAGTCTTATCGTGCATCCAGACAGCAAGAACAGCCTTGAGTCTTTTGGTCCACGCAACTACATCGGATTTCTTGGGTACATCAGAAAATATTCGAGACGGATCGAGTGTTTCGCCCAGTGGAAAACGTTTAGTTTGGAATTTGTTCATGGATGTCCATAGAGTGAGTGCATCTCGTGGCTCGAGGCTAAGCTCTTCGAGATCAACACAGGTTCTAGAGGTGAGTATCAATCAGTATGTGTATCCTCTTCAAGCCATTCGACGCGAGTAGAGAGTTCCTGCTCACCTCTTGGCCAATGTGACTATCGGATGAATATATACGAAATTAGGGCTTCTTCGACCCGGGTCATCCAGGCCAGGGACTGGAAAACTTTCGTCCCGAAGCAGCCCTCTGAACTCAAAGGTCTCTGGAATTGCGTAGTAAAAGGCTCTCAGGTCAGAGTAGCGACTACTGTGGGTTATCATCTTGAATTTGAAGCCTTTTGAGGTCTGTGAAATCCTGAGCCATTCGCATAGCTCCTCGGAGTTTCCAACAGTTGCTGAGAGCGCAATTATTGGGCAAGGGGCCATGAGCAAGAGCTGCTCCCATATAATACCGTCTTCAGCTTGGCCGATACAATGAACTTCATCGAATATGATTCGCTTAATTCGTCTGGACCAGGAATTGGCGTTTGAAGGCGAAAGCAGCATGATCTGTAAAACATGGGGGACTGTAACTAATATCTGGCAGCCAGTCGAGTTGTTCACTCGGTAATCCCGAGTGTGTATAGCCCAAACAGATCTTCCCTCGTAATTGTAAGTCTTCTGAAAACGAGCTTGAACCTCAGCCCCAATCTGATTAACAAGAGCCTTTGTGGGGGCAACATAAACCAGAACACCATCGTTGTCTGCTCGAAGGACTTTTTCCATAGCGTAAAAGGAAATGAATGTTTTGCCGGAAGAAGTGGGAGCGACAACGAAAAGGCTATCGTCGGCATCTATGCTGTCAAGCACGGAACGCTGCCATGCATCAGGGTGGAATGGCACGCGGTCATCTTCACGGGAGTCAAAACTGCGTTCTAAAAATGGGCCACAATGTCCGAGGTGGAACTCATGGGGTTTGAGAGCTTGTAGGGCAGGTTGACGCGCATATAAAACGCGTGGATGAAATGCTAAATGGCGTGAAGGTAGTTCTTGGTTAGGCAATATTCCACTTCGAATGCCCACAGTTGAGCTTAAGAGCCGTAAGGCTGCCGTAACCTCCCGAGTCGATCCGTCTAGCTTCAAGGTCTCTATGACTTGGTTGAATAACAACGACCCAATACCTAGTGCTGCAGAGTATCATCAGCAAAGTGAACTATAATTTCACAAAACGGAGGCTTACCTTGTTGAGTGCTAGTTGCGGCTGCTTGTTCCTCCCAAGCACGATGAAGAGTGTCACACAAATACAGCGATACTTCAGCACCAATCGCAATCCTGTCTTCTTTTGTTAGACTCAGAAAATATTTGTTAGCCTTCTGGAAGCGCTTTGCCAAAGATGTTTCTTGACTGAATTCGTCGGCTACAGTATGCCAGTGACGGAATGTTGCGCTGTTTCGCTCCTTCAGCTTTTGGGCTTGAACCAATAGTGCAGTCTCGCGAGCACTTTGCTTGCCAGAATTGCTTCCTGTCTTCTTCTTTCCTTTCGATAAGTCCGTCATCGTACGGTTTGTCAAGGGTTTTCTCGGAGCCGTTGGGGCCCCTCCCACTATTATCGACTTGGGCTCGATCAACTTCCCTGCCGCATTAGTAAGGCTAGCTGAGTAAACCAGCGTATCGGCCATGAATTTCTGATTTCTCTTCCTAGCAAAGAATCCCGGTTTCTTCTGTCCTCCTTTGGATTCGAGAGCCCTCTTTGCGTTGTGCCAATGTGTAAGCTCTTGGAAGACCCTAGTCTCGCTAGCTTCCTCTTGAATATGGGTTGTTTGAAGTTGTATAGGTTCAAGGAACTTGTTCAACAGCTTATGGTTGAAGGGAAGTATTGTTCCTTTTATGAGATTGTGAGAGGTTGTCGTCACTTCAATATCTGAACGTTCCACTTCTGACCCCGTCGAGACCCTCAAGTAGTGCTTGTCGAGTAGTGAGACCCCGCTCCACCTCTCAATGCATGTAAATAACGGCTTTGCTCTGTCAATCAATGCGACCGGAAGAGACTGCCCCTTTGAAAGAGCTACATGCAACGACAAGAGGAGTCTTCCATCTATGATGTCGTAAAGGTCCCAATCTAGATCTCTCTCTAGGAAGACTTTCATATTTGACTTCATGATATCCATTACCTCTTTGCAGAAGCTCTCTAGGAATTTACCGAAAGAGGTTGAACCACCATAAGCTTGGGCGGGCCAGGTCGGTGCCGATACCCGCTGTGTCAAGAATGTATAGCTGGTAATTATGCTGTGCAAAAGCGTAGCTGTTGCCATAGTCCTGTGCTTATCGTCTCTCTCCTTTTGTAGAATTCTGCATATTGCGATGGCAATCAGAAGTTCCTTATAGCTTGTGCCTTGATATAAAGCCCAGTCAAATTGCAGTGACCCATCCAATTTCTCTGAATTAGTTGCTGGAAGCAGCCATTGAGAGATCGTCAAAACTGGAATCGTAGGAGCTGCCGTTATCATAGGCACGATCACCTGTTTGTCTCGTTAGCTAGTGAGGACATAGTTCCACTTCCAGAATCGCTTCGGTGACCCATCAGTCGTCAATACATACTCTGGAGCTGTTGAATTCTGTGCCACTTATCAGTGCCACACTATGTCTTAATCGAAGGAACTGGTGGATCATGTAATGAGATGCTGCTGACTTGGTCGTCAACGCTCCCGAGCCCGTTCGGCCATCGTGACACAGTAAGAATGCCGCCGGGTATTGAGCCAGGTGTTGGTGAAACTGCTCGCTATCGATAGAGGGAAACGAGAAAGCTGATGTGGCATCGTCTTGGCCATCAGTCTGTTGACCAAAACGCACAAGATGCCGAACCAAAATCACCCTCGTCATTTCATACTTGTAAGTGACACACTGTCGTGTCGTTGGGGGTGCACATAGGTGCGCTTGATTGTCAAAGAATATGACATGGAATCTGCAGCCTCGATCTTGGAGCTTTTTGAGAAATGACTCGACTGCAAATACGGCATGGAGAAGCTGAAACCCAACTGAGAACATGACATGTTAGCAACACGGAGATGCTGCCGCAACGTGAAGAAAGCTTGAAGCGTGGAGACGCTGCTGCGTCTTACCGTCATAGTCCACTCCCGAGGTTGTGATGGTATGGAGTAGTAACGAATCGCCGTCGATGAAGAACAACTGCTTTCCACCAAAATCCCCAACAATATCGATTCTGCGCGGATGGGCAGTTGCATACCACGCTGCGAGCTTCACACAGCTATCCTCATCCATGGCGAGAGACGCTGGCGTAGGGCGAAGGAAATGTTCGATGAAGGCTGTGATAAATGCCCAGGGTCTCAGGTGTGGTCGGGGTAAGAGAGAGAAAGAACAGAACAGATGATTTATGATGGGGTAGGATCCCGCTGACTACCAGTACCGTAGTTGACTGCGTGGTAATATTCATTGGATAGGCCAGAAAGCGAGCTATGCGCGCGACAGTATTTGGGCACAATCTGCGGAAAATAAATGCCTAACGCAATAAGCATCTCTAATTGCTAGTTGCATAATGTCGCATTGTGATAGTTGGATGGATGCAGTGTGATGTGCCACAACGAATAATTATCATTCCATCGGTCTCCAGGTAACCGAACAAACCAGCCGTATCGACTTGTCGGCTACCCGCCTACCCTAGCCTATACCTGAGTACTTATACGCGCATCCAAACAGAGAAGACACAAACCCAAGCTTTTGTTGTTCGAGCTCTATGTAGGTACATTACCGCTGGCCCTGCAGTGAATAGCTTCATCTACAGCACACTTTAGGGCGTTTAGTTAGGTTATTTGGTACTTGTATTAGGGGAGCGTGAGTATATTTGGCTAGTTTGACGCCTTAAAGGCTATAGCGCTGACTAAGTATAGAAGAGGGGAAGACTAGCCTAATACTGCTTATACTATTAAAAAAATAAACAAATAAATAAATAAATTAAAAACACTATTATTTATATTATTTACTAGGTATAAAGGAAAATAGGCAGGTAATTTTTCTATTAAATAATACTTTATAAATGCTTTAAAAGTATAGTATAAAAGATAGAGTTAAATAGTAGGGCTATTAAAAGTTTATAAAACTATTTAATTTATTAGCACACTTTAAAGCATTTAAGTTAGGTTATTTAGTATTTATTATTAGGGGAGCGTAAGGTATATTTGGCTAGTTTAACATTTTAAAAGTTAATAGCTACTAATTAAATAGCTAGAAT
>NPFG01000841.1:0-11526 GCA_002288965.1 Xylaria sp. MSU_SB201401
GGCACACACTCTGTCGCCAGCACTAAACCCACTTTTGGCTCCGGCCTCGACAATTACTCCAGATATCTCGCAGCCTAAATGCGCAGATGGAAGCTGGTTCAGAACTACCAAGACGTCTCTAGAACTGAGGCCTGTAGCTTTCACTTGTATCAATACTTCTGTTTCTGAAATCGGTCGAATATCTGATGTATCAGGGCCGTAATAGAAGGAGTCTAGCCGACCCGGGACGTAATGAAGCTGAATCTCATCCTTAATATCCCCACACACGTCGACGGCCTCAGGTTTGATACCTTCTAGTGTCGAACCAAGCAGACGATTGATCTTCGGCGCTTCAACCACTCTGGGAATATAGACTATACCCCGTTCCTCGAGAAGATCTGTCTCTGATAGGTTTCTCGGAATCCACTTGTTTCTATCTACCACTCGTGCGACGATAGTCGCCGCATCTTCAAGAGAGCTGAGGTTCAAGTAGATTATTGTACAACTTGGATCCTCGCGCATGATAGATTTTGCAAATCCGGACATGAACACCGACTCGGGGCTTTTAGGTCGTGTTGCACAATCTGTGGTGACCCAAATGAGCTGTTTGAATATCCGTAAAGCGTTCTGAAGGCCGACAAAGCGGCGTTCTCCAAGGTTAGACAGGATTGGCTCTTCGAACTCCAAAAGAGATATACAATATGCGTAATCTGACGTGATATTGCTAAGAGAATCTGCCGTTATGATTTCGCATGTCTGGTGGTTGTTCGAAAAGATATATGATTGCAAGGAATGAGCGAACTCTGACTGGCTAGTGGATTGGATAAGTATGGCCGCCGGTAAGGTAGATGCGGCCTGGGATGATGAGGGAAAGCTTGTGGCCAGGAGGGATATCATATGTGTATGAGCGACGTTGTCGGATAATGATACTTCTAGTTCTTGAAACCCGGCTCGTTGGACAGCCTGATCCCACTCGAGCGAGTTCATCAATGGCCCTCCTGTTCTATAATGCTCTGTTGCTACATAGATAATGTCAATAGGAGATTGGCTCATGAAACGTTATGGCGGACTTACCGAGCCACCAACCTGGAAGCACACCAAAAATCCCCGAAGTTGCTGCCATGCTCTTATTAGTCGGCTCCGAGAAGACCAATTGACCGCCGCTGATATTGACAAATTTAGTGACAATCTTAGAATCGTCGTGAAGGATGCCACTTACGGCTTGAGCAGTCTTTTTACATTATTCAGCGTCGTGTCAATATTTGCGGTGGCGTGGAGCACCTGGTAGTGTCAATATCTCAGGGCATGGAACGTGGTGGTATAGATATGCTCACCGCAGAAGCTATAATGATATCGTAGGATTCTGCCTCAAACCCCTGTTCTATGGGGTCACGTTCAAGGTCAAGAATTTTGAATCTCATACGGTTTATGTTCTGAGTATATCGCTTCTGGGCATGTGCAAAGAAACTTGGTGATATATCAGTGAAGTCATAGCGGGCGAACCGTGGAGACACACCCGGCGAGTCTCCCTGTCGCATGAGAGTTTCGAGAACTAGGCTCGTCGTGCTTCCTGTTCCCGCGCCGACTTCCAAGATAGTCATGTTCGACCTTTTGTGTGCGAGAAGATCGACATAAGCTGCAAGCCTCCTAGTCGTGGCGGATGGGAGAGGGCTGCGGTAGATGCTCTCCGCGATACCTTGATTGAAAAGAATATCCAGCGGATCTTTTTCTCCCTTTAGGATGTGAGGCAAGTTCATGCAAAATAACACTATGTTCTTCCTCCACTGGGCTACCCCAGCCCACTCCTCGATAAGGCCAGCCCTGGCACTTGCATTGTGAAAGGCCGGCCATTGTTCGTCTATGAGAGCGGTAGTAGAAATTTGTTGATTAGAATTGAATTCATCGGCCCACTTCATGTACTCGACCATATGGGGCTTTATCACATGCTCGGGATCTCTGGGCGTATCTTGCAGAGCCATTGAGAGGAAATGGCGACATACGATCTCGGCTCTAAGGTCTTCGTCTTCCATGGTAGTATTTTGAGCGGCGTCATGTAGATAAGTGTCAAGAAGACTGCGTGACATCAAACCAATATCTGGCTTCCAATGCATGCGGTGGAACAAGCTTGTCGAAACTGATTGTGTGCCTCTATCATTGGTTGCCATCAACGAAGAAAATCTACATCCATTCATAGTTACCGCAAGGTTACCAGTGGTAGCATTTGTAGCTGTGATGCGACCGCATATACCGGAGGGAGTCGTTTCGTCTACTTCACCGTGGAGAAGCATATTTTCCATCGAAGAATTGCGGAGCTCGTCAGCTGAGACGAAAACTTCGGAAAGGTGTGTAGGAACAACTCGAGGCAAATAGCTACCCTTGTATTGGGTCGCCATCATAACGTGAAACAGACTGTCCAAGGTCGCAGGATGAATGAGATGTTCGCTCACTTCCCCGCGCTTCATCTGTTCTCGGATATGACTGAATTGCACGGTTGCCGTGGCTTCTGATCTATTCCCAAAGATCTTGATGTTTTCCAGGGTCCTGAAATTCGGGCCGAAATGGTACCCACGCTGGTTCAGATGCTGATAGAATTCGTTATGATCCCGGCTGATATAATAATGGTTGTTCAAATCGTGAGATCCTATAGCTGGGAGAAAATCTGTCATCGGTGAAACGAGGTCAGTCGTGTCGGCCGGCTCTGCGGCCACCTGACCAGAGCAATGTGACTTCCAATCTAGTCCAGAAACCGAATAAATGGTGAAGTCCCAAACTTGAAAGCCCTGTCCGCCCGGACTACTGCCATGAGAGTGCATGTGCAGTTGTGCTTCAATGCCATCGTCATCAGTCGGTATGATTAATGCATTCGATATCTTGACATCCTGAAATCTAAAACCGGCGATATCAGGTGAGGACCTAGTGAGACATCGGACAGCTTCTATGACCATAACGAGGAATCCAGTTCCTGGGTACAGAACAATCCCATCGACCTATGACAATTGATTTAGTCCCTATACTTAACTCAGGAAGCAGAGCGCGTACATACCTTGTGGTCAACAACCCATGGGAGATCGGACGTGCGTATGGTGAATCGCCATTTCGGCTTCAGTGGGTTCCAGTCAGCTGATGGGACTCCTAAAAAGTCATGTCGAGGAGTTCCACGCTGTCGACGATTTCGGGAAAGCCGGCTCTCAAGCCAATACGTTCGTGAATGGTTGAATGGGTATGGCGGAAGGTCTAGAAGCATTTTTGGGCTTCTCCGAACTTTTGAACTCATATTGAGTGACTGCATATTAATTGGGTGGTTATGAGCCACAAGATTCCCACCCAGTCTCTGCATGGTAATGATTGAAGATATACCACGTCGTAGGGTAGACGCATATGCATAATCGATCTCCCCACCAAATATTTCTCGGACTGATCGCTCAAGAGCAGGGTGTGGGCCGATCTCGATCACATAAGATAAAGACTTGCTTTGAAGACCGTGTTCTTCTTGTGTAGATGATGATCCTGCCCGTTTGAGGGCTTCAAAGAATCTCACCTTTGACACTAGGTTCTGGACCCAGTACTTAGGGTTCTGAAGGTATTCCTGGTTGACAACTTCACCAGTGACAGATGATATCATTACTGGGAACTTGGCGCTTGGGTTGACGTCCTCAGAGATCAGTGTGCCAGCAAGAGAATTTCGATATTCTTCTGCAACTTCAAGCATCTGTAGGGAATGATACGCAACCGGGACATCAAGTTTGCGGTTGAACACTCGGTCTAGGTTTAGAAGTTCAGCGAGCCTATTTATGTAAATGTCTGGCCCAGTAGCTGTTATGTTTCGAGGACTGTTCACGCATCCGCACGACAAGCGACCGGTTTGGTCGTCGCCCATAACCGTCTTTATATAAGGAGCTACGTCCTTTTCCGAGAGCGCCACAGCAAGCATGCCCCCCCTTCCAGCATACTCATTAGCTAACATGGCTGCGGCTTCTCCACGGTAATATGCAACACGCAAAGATGATGATTTTGACAAAGAACCTTGAGAGTATGCGGCAGAAATCTCCCCGGAAGAATGGCCAACAACAGCTCGAGGTGTAATATTCCATGAGGCCAGGAGATCTACCAGGGCAACCTGCAATGCAGTGCAGATAGGCTGTGCCAGCCGCGGGTTGGAGATATCAGTTTCAGACGCTGGCTTGCGTAACTCATCTGTCAATTCACTGTCAGTGTAATTCAGAAGTTAAACATATTTAACATACTAATCAAGGACCATTGTGCCCCCAGGATGTGGAAAAGCTTATCGGCGAAGTTGATAGAATCGTGATACACGCGATAACGGCTCATGAGCTCAATACCCATCGTCGCCCACTGAGCTCCCTGGCCTGTGAAAGTAAAGATAATATCGGGTGCTTGTGTTGCTCTAATTGGATTCATCGATAAGCTTTCCAGGCTCAGTCTGAGATGCTTAGCATTTGCTCCTACGACGCACGTTTTCCAAGGGAGTAAGCCTCTTTTGGCGGACAAAGTGAAAGCTAGATCTTGGAGATAAGCAGGTGAAACATCGCCCAGTCGGTTGAGGTGAGCACTTAGCGCAGTAGCCAGTCGAATTACGCCTTGCTCGTCTGCCGCAGATAGAGGTAGTAATAGAGATTGTTGTTCCGAACAACTTCCGGCATCATCTTCCAGGCTTATATCATCAGGCTGAGGAGTTACGGCCGTAGCTTCAGGGGCGTCATGGATCCTGCTCTGTGTGATAATCTTAGTATTATGATGGCCTTGCAGACCATGGCTCTGAAGGTAGTGTAAAGCGTCGTCTAGTATCACGTGTGCATTTGCTCCTCCCACGCCAAAACTGTTGACAGAGGCTCTTCTCTTCCCATCACTTGGCCAGGGACTTGCCACTGTAGGATACTGTGAGAGTTAGAAAAAGGCGATACCCTTAGCTGAGAAGAGAGGTTATGCATACCACCAGGTGCCATTCATCGGCTCTTATCCGTGAATTGAGACGGTTTAGTAATGCATTAGGTGGGATGATGCCGTGCTCAAGTACCAAAATAGCTTTAATCACACTAGCTACCCCTGCTGTGGATTCAAGATGTCCAATGTTTGCTTTAACAGATCCAATGTATAGGGGGCTTTCAGGTGTGAGATGCTTGGAAAATACCTTACTGATCCCCTCAGCCTCGATCGGATCACCCACAGGAGTTCCAGTTCCATGGGCTTCAAAGTACTGAGTTGATTGGAAACCCAACCCTGCGTTATGGTAGGCCGTTCTTATGAGAGCAGCTTGAGCTTCGGAACTGGGTTGTGAGATGACGGCTGTCCGACCGTCCTGGTTGCTGGACGTTCCTCGGATTATAGCCCGGATAGTGTTTCCATCTGCAATGGCTGTCGAGAGGCGCTTTAGTACAATCATGCCAAATCCCTCTCCCCTGCTATAGCCGTTCGCTCGGCTATCAAAGCTGTAGCAGAGGCTGTCTGGAGACAGGAAATTCTGTCGTGCCAGCGGTAGAGTCATCATAGTGGGATTTAGCTGTAATCGAACGCCCCCTACCAAACCCCGCCGAGAAGATTAGTCAGGTAAACTTAGGCCTGAACTCAGTAAGTTACCATTTCTGTCTCGCCTTGTAAAATGCTTTGGCATGCAAGATGAAGCCCTACCAGGCTACTTGAGCAAGCAGTGTCCAGTGTTAAACTCGGGCCGCGCAAATCGTAGAACCAGCTGATACGATTTGACAACATGGCGCCTGACATACCAGTTGCCTGATATGCCGCTCGAACTTCCTCGTCGTCTGCAAATAGGGACGCGTAGTCTGCTGTAAGGTTGCCAACATATACTGACGTTGCGCTACCTCGCATAGCCTCCATACTCAGACCAGCTGTGAACTCTGTTAGCTTGTGTTGATATAATGGCGCGTAACACACACAATTCTCAAATGCATGGTATGTTGTTTCGAGCATGAGACGCAATTGGGGGTCCATCGCTTTAGCCTCCGCACTACTCATGGCGAAGAATGGCGCGTCGAAGGCGGAAATATCACCGGTAATGAAGTGACCGCCGCGACAGGAGAGCTTGATTTCGTGGCCCTTTAGTTATTGGGTCACAGTTCGTTGGGATTCTCTTGAACTTACACTATCATGGCTATATTTGCTTTTGAAAAAGCCGTTGATATTGTATCGATCACGTGGTACATCTGTCATAGTTGACTTTCCCTCGACGATGATATCCCAGAATGCAGTTTCATCAATGGCTTCACCAGGAAACCGTAGGCTGAAGCCTATCACTGCGACTGGGTCATCCATGTGAAGTTAGGATCTATCCTCAACGCTGGATTTCGGAATCTTTCCTGGTGTTGGGTAAAATTCCACTTCTGATAGATAGAAATGTCTTTCAATCAGCGTCCAATGCCGATAATAATAAGAGGACAGTAGAAACAAGTAGACCAGGACAGAGAGTGGATTTTCTGGAAGTTGCACAGAAGCCAATTATGGCCAGTTGGAACTCGTTACTATTGGCCCTTTCTATAATCCATTTGTATACTTTAATTATTATGACGCATTCAGGTAAATTGCATGGAACCTGGGTGTTATGAGATGGCTGTTGTTGACATGGTACATGGGGGTCAGAAGGTGGCAAGGGTATACTTCACGAGTGAAAAAAGCGATACTCCGCCAGCGTCATACCGCTACTTTAAGACAGATGCAAAGCCATTCCTGAATACAAAGATGAGAGCTACAACAGTACTTCTCAGGCCAAATCCTTCAGCAGTTGCCGGCACCGTACGTAAAGCTACTTAGTTCTCATGGGTTCGCGCCACATCAGACACTGGAGAACGACAGGTTCTCAGTTTGTAATTTTGTTATACACAATGGTAGGGTAGTCTCGCAGATAAGTGGGCCTAGGCCCAACCTCCTACAGGAGGGATCATGCAATGGTAGGTCAGAAAGCTCTGTTCTATTAAGTTCTATATGAGGGCTCTCGCAAAGAGGGTTTCTATATAGTAGTATGAGGGATCTTCGGAACTAGGTTATCTCGCTCCGTAGATCCACCTGAGTGCGACAGGTAGGATCTAGGACTAGGTACTGGGGCCTGCTAAAACCGCCTGTGCCGCTTACACAAGAACGCGGCTATCGGCGATATGAATGATTGGTCACAAAGTCTCACGAGTTTAGATAGCCAGCTATGCGGATCACCAACAGCATATGCATCTGGACGTGTCAGGAGCTGGCTACAGATGGGGGTGTAACACGACGTACGTTGTTGCGCGAAGGTCTTGAACATTCCTACACTAAGCTACATAACTATATACATGACCCTTCTTTGTCCGTTCAGTCGTGTAAGGGGACCTAACGGGCGCGAGGAGGTAGAGACTGTATCCTCTTAGCCTCCACAAAGCCCCTGTGACCTTAAATATCCAGCTCTGTTCACGTACTAGGTATGTTGCTCGCTAAGGCATCAACTTTTTGATACCTGAGTTCATAGTCTTTCCTGTAGAATGATACTGATTCAAGGCGCTGTCTTTTACTCGTATATGGGCGGAAGCGAAATACAACAACAAAGACGCTATATAGCTCTAATTCTATACTCAAGAGCTTAGCAAGCCACGAAGGTGTTATGAACCGAGAATTCTTTTATTGTGTGAGATGAGGACAAGAACCATGGCCTCTCTTCCAGTCCGCATAGTATAGTATCACAAGGGCTGTATTCAGGGCTTGGAAGATGACTTCAATTCAACAATAATCTTCAAGGTCTTGACTAGGTCCTTGGAATCTACTCCCTCCAGAACTAACAGACCTGACTGGCTGGCTTGGTTCTATATACAGCGGTCCCGAAGGTGACTAACCTTCGGGGTCGTGCCAATTGACTCAAATAAGCGAGGGCTGAATACCTTCGTGTTCAATACTAATAAGACACTCTGAAATACGAAGGCGTACAAGGTGTACAACAGGTCCTTCGGCCGAAGGTAATCAAGGTAGGGGGCCGTCACGTGTAACATATAGCCATTTTCACATGTACTTAGACAGAGACTTGCTGATAATTGGCGGCCAAGGATCCATGATTATTCTCAATGAACTCATTCTCCGCACTTATGCCTCCGTACTTGCTACCCACCTGGATGTACTTGTATACTCGTACGAGACAGTGTTGTACCTGTCCATACTGCTTACCACTTCAAGGGGCCTAGATGAACACGTCTTACCGAGTGTGGGCCGTTATACCGACCTGCATACATAGGATCTGTAGGAGTGTGTTCAATATCGATATGTCTCTATCAAATCTGTCAGACGTGGGACCGATCATAACTGTTGGTGATAGGACACTCTACATGCATACTGCAAAGTAAAAAGCGCAACTCTAATGTTGCATTCGTGATCAATAAATTGCTATAGCAAGCCTCCCGATCCCACCGAGATGTATATACCTCCAAGTACCGTGAGCGCCTCCCGAAAGACCGGGGCGCCCAGGTTGGCTGTATGCAAGCAGGCATTGGCAGTTACCCAAATAGGAAGTATCTGGAGGTACTAAAATACGCCATGTTACGTCTTAAGGCTAGTTTTCTACTTCGCTAGGTATTTATCTAGGTCTGTAAGGAGCCTCATGTGCCCCGAAGGGGCGTGCGGACCAAGATAGGAACCCATTTACAATATTAGGAGCGTGTGTTGACTCAGAGCATATGCCCCCCTGGAAGCCGATGGGCTTGGAAAGAAGTAGAGGTTATGACTTTTGCGCCGTTGGCACCTAAGTTGACCTTACATATGCACCTATAGGAAAATATCGCTGACCCGCGAAAGACGCCCAACAGCGAACTGGGCTTGTGTCATAGCTTTGACATTTTCAGTTGAAGTTGTTGCTCACACCGGTAGGCAACATCCCCTTGAAGAGACTTTAGACTATTGAAATTGTTGAGAATGGTGTCATCCATCCTTGTATTCGCCTACCGGAAGCCTGGCATCACACCGGAGCAGTTCCGGGATTATTACGAAGAAAAGCACATCAAGTTGATCAAAGAGCTTGCTGGTAATGATTTTCCAATCTCTCACACTCGTCGCTACATTCACCGCACAAAAGGCAACGGGGTGACTGAACACAACCCCGACTACCTCGCCACAGTCTTCGTCGGTGAACAGGCCGATTGCGAGTACGATTGTTGCTCGGAGTTGATATTCGCGAACCCAGCTGCGCTACTTGCATTCAAGGAAACTATGGCCCAGGCCGATAAAGCCGCGCAAATTGCCGCCGACGAAGAAGAATTTCTCGATCGTTCGAGGTAAGTTAATTATGCACCTCGCTTTCTCACCAACCGGAGGCTACGTTTTCTCAACAATGGAGTGATGCACCTTTAGGACCGTAGCTTATAATGGACTAATAAAAATATAGGCTACTTATCGTAGGACTAGGGGTAACTTAGATTATAACAAAGTGAATAAGGTCTGCTATTGTATAATAGATCGATTATCAAGAGTTTTCAAGCTGTGTATACGGTACGGGATCAGGAGTCCTTCGTGATCAGTTAATGTTCGGTGATGAAAGTCGGGCTTGGATTAGCCAGGGTGCCATGAGCCTCACACTAGAAGCAAAACTCTACTATACATGTAGCTTACTTGGTATGGACATATAGTCGCAAAACCACACCATCATCTTGAATGTGAATAGACTACTGGAAGCTTTACATCGTGCTGTGTCTGTTATGCATTCCTATCTCGGACTTGTTGATAAAAGTCACCTAGTGGGTATACGATAAGACCTTGGCTTTTGTACACCTAGTAGACTAGGGGTTGAAAGGAATGAGGGTATTCAGAACTCTTTGACTATATGCATCTATCATTCCATATCATAACAGCCGGTCGCCTTCGTCTTTCTTAATGCTCTCTCGATTAGGGTTTATCATATCATGTTCGAAACATTTGGCACCCAAATCTCGGCCTCCGTAGCGGTATATAAGTTACAACCCAAAGAAGCTGACAGCTTCCGTAAGCACGCTTTCGACATCACGTTCCAGCCCGAGTCCATCATAAGCCATAATCAAATTGTGCGACATGAAATCCGTTGAAAGGAACTTCACTGGATTATCATCTATTTGCATCATCTCATCTGCGAACTCCTTGATAGTATCGAAAAGCCCTTCACCTGTACCGGCCTGGACAATCAACGGAACTTTCGTGCGAAAAGGATGATGTAACGGCGAGATATACGCAAGCTCTTCCGGGGTGGGTTCGTGCTTGGGAAGATACGACGTCGCGCCCCATTGCAGAAACGGGGCAGTCAGGGAATCGCTAGCCGCGTTTCTGCTTACTGCATACTCTTCACCAGCTTGAGACGTAACGTGCACCCAAGGAGACCAGACTATGGCACCTCTAGGCAACGGCAGTTTTAGTGAGGTTTCCATATATCTCAGCAAACCAATCACTAAATTGCCTGCGGCAGAGTCTCCGGACAAGATAATGTTGTTTGGCTTGATTCCTAAGGATAGGATGTAGGTGTAAAAGGTAACAAGATCTTGTAGGCCAGCAGGAAACCGGGTTGTGTCATCGATAGCAAGTCGATATTGTGCAAAGAACGTTCGGCTTCCAAGATATTTAGACATGGCTTTGGATATAGGCTTTCCGTAAATCTCTTGTCCAAATGCCAAAACAAATCCACCACCTGGTAAGTATAACACGACTTTCTCTTCGCCAATGCTTGATGATCCTGTTGTGGTGACTAGAGCCGGATACCATAGCCCGCCTACGGGAGCTGGCTGAGCTATATTGGGCGATAAGATGCCAGAGTATACGTCAGCATCCGTCGGTGGTTCTGCGAGAGCATATCGTTCCTTGGCTTTCTTGTGCTCTGAGGCAACGATGGACATTGCGGTTGATCGGGTTGCAGTATAATAAACAAGAAGCTGTCTAACGAGGGCATTGACAACACACTGTTTCAAGCTCCATTCCGGGAACGGACGAGCTGAGCTTGGACCATAGCGAATTAGAAGAAAGGGCAAAATGGCAAGGGTTTTAAGGATGTGAAGCGTGATGAAGATCCCCTTTAGGGGCTGCTTCGACCATGCGGGAGCCATCTGTTCAAAATGACAGTCTTAGAGAAGGGTTGGAGGTTGTGTATTGAACAAGAATGCTGAATGAAAACAACAGGAGCTTTTCTTGCGCGGTAGTACGTAGTAATGAAGAGCTTTGCCAATACATGGTAACAGTCTCGAAAGCGTCGTGAATGAAGGCGTCCATGTTGGAACAACCACGCAGCTACATGTCCGTGCATTAAAATTAAAGTGGTAATACGGTACTGACAGTTATTACCGCTACTATAGGCATCCCATCATTCAACCCTCCAAACCAGCCAAAGCTTGGCATCCATAGCAATCAATGGCACACGATGTGGTACACCATTTGTCTCGCTTACGGGCCACCAGGGTTGGCAATTAGTATACTACATGTAGTATACACACGTACTAATACTACTGTAGTATTAGTACATACTATATGTAGTATTTTTATATTTAAAATTAAATAACGAAAATTATTATATAAAGCTTATAAAATTAAAAAGAATTTTATATATTATTTTAT
>NPFG01000842.1:0-11513 GCA_002288965.1 Xylaria sp. MSU_SB201401
ACTTATTATCTTTTTAAGCTTCTTTTTCTATAAATTATTTAAAAAAACGCTTAATAATACATTTTAAGTTCTCTTTTCTCTATATTTTTTTTTTATATATAAAGCTCTTACACTTTACTTATACTTTTAAAGATAGTTAAATTAATAATAGCATATATAACCTATCCTAATAAAAATAATTAAATATTATTCTTTCTCTAATTATTCTTCTTTTTTAATAAAAAAGACTTTAGAACCTTTTATCTAAGTGCTACTACCTTTTTGCAAAAGTTGCTCTATCATATATATATATAGCATATTTTCGTCTTTACAACTTTCCACTTTATAGAAAATCTTTTAAATAGCAGATTACTTTTTCTAATAATTACATATTATAGTCTTTTATACTTATTCGCTTTCTAGCTATAATAATTTATAAAGTTACTTATATAAAAACAAGTATTCTTATTCTTTTTTAAAAATACCTAGCTATTATTACAACTAGCATTCTTATTTTCTTACTGCTAGTTAGCACTTATTATAGCAAAGATTACTACTTTATATCTTTCTTTTAAAAAGTTCTTATTAATAAGCCTTCTAAAAACTTTTCCTATTTTTTTAAGCTTAATAACTAAGCGCCTAAAGAGTTTATCTTTAATTAGCTTTACTAATTACATATTTACTTATACTAGGGCCATTTATTAACTTAAAGCTTTAAAGAAGTTTTTAATTACTAATACGCTTTTAATATTTAGAAGGTCTTTTACTTTAGCATATTAAAACACTAGCTCCTAGTCCTTATACTACTTGCTAATATTAACGCTTTTATAAGTTACTTTAGCAAGCATTACTTAATATTTTTATTAAATTATAATTAAAATACTTAAATTAATTAAAATAATAGCACTTTATAATACCTTTATTAAATTGCAAATATAAATAACATTATTATTAAATATTTTAATATAAACAATTTCTAAATATTTAAAATTAATAATCTTATTAATCTAATTAAATAAAGCATTATATTTAGTTATTACTTTAACTTAAATCAAAGCCTTACTAAAATACTCTTTATTTAGCTTATTAAATGCTATTAAAACTTAATTATTAGTTATAACTATATCTATAAGCTTAGTATCAGGTAATTAAAATCACCAGAAGCTACCTTATATATTTCTATAGCGTTATTATATATTTTAGCATATTACTAAAAAATAACTAATCTTATAAAGATTTTATTAAGAGCTTTAAGCGCTTTACTAAGATTATATAAAATGTTATCTCTCCTATTAAGGTTAACTATATTCTAAATACTTTAAACTTTAGTATATACCTAAAAGTAAGTATACTATCTAAGCTAATCTTAAGCAGACCTAAAAATAAAGTTATTAAGTATAATAAAATAGGAGTCTAAAAAACTTATTATATACTTAAAAAATAATTTATTTAGTAATAATTAAAAAAAGGTTTTTAGCAAATAACAAATATAAAATAAAAAGTAAAAAATTAGCGCTTTATATAAATACTATAAAAAGCACTAATTTTATTAGGAATATTAATTTATTAAATAAACTAGGCTTATAACTTTAACAAATACAGCTTATTTAAAAAAATTAAACCGGCATTTCCTTATAACGCTCTATTAAAAAATATTAAAAGCGTTATTTTTTTTATTTTAATTTTAATAGGATTTTCTATAGAGTTTTCTTTAATAGTGCGCTCTTTAGCTAATCCTTAGTACGTCTTTCAGGTAATCTCTAGGGCGCTCCTTCTAGCTAACCTATATTAGTATAGCATATGCGCTTAAGCGGTTACGCCCGAGATAGCCGGTAAATACTCGGGGCCGTTCCATTATACTAATTATAATATTACTTAAAAGTTATCCTTTTTACTAATAAGTACTTAAAAAATATATTATACTTTTCCTTTTTTTATTACTATAATAGCAATTTTTAATTAACTATATAAACTATTTTTATTATATACCTAACTTTAAACTAGTATATTTAACCTAAATAAGACTAATATAAATATAAGCTAACTTTATACTTAAAACCCTAATTAAAATTAATAACCTAAGATGTTTAACCAGATTAGCTTCTTATATTGCACTTAATATATTTTTAATTAGAGGCTTAGAAATAGACTACTTATTTAAATCGATTAAAGAACTAAATAAAATCAAGTTTAAATTAGATAACTACTAAGAATTTTTAAACCTAGAACCTGACCAGATTTTTAATTAACTTAAGAAGCTAAATCTTTAACTATAGTTAAACTAAAGCCTAACTTTGCTAATATACTAGCTATTATTTAAATATAAATTATAGTACTTTAAAAAAATTAAATAATTAACTTAAATATAACTAGACTTTTAATAAAAATATATCCTAATAAGAAAACACTATTAAAAGCGCTTTTAAAGAAATCTAGTTTTAACGTATAAGTATAACCGCATAGTTAGCTTTTAAAACTATTAGTATAAACCTTTAAAATATAACCTCTTATAACCCTAAATATAATAAAAAGGAAAAAGCTTATAGATTTAATTTAACAAGCTTTTCTAAAAATAAAAACCTATTTAGTGATTAGATTAGTAAAGTTGTTAATAAACTTAAAAAAAAAAACAAATTGATTTAATATATTAAGAAAAGTGATATATAGTACCTTATAACGCATCTCCCACTCCAGTGGTACACCCAATCGAGTGGTACACTTTTCTTGACAGTACTCTGTAATAAGAAATAGCTTACCAGGGTACTTCCACTTACCCTTTAAATAACTCCACTAATATAACTTATATAAACTAGTAATTAGTATATTTGAATTCCTTATTAAATAAAATTTTTAAATCTGATTTTTTTCCATTTTTAAAAAATTATTTAGCCTGTGCATCTTTGAAAAACGTTTTACAAGGATTATTTTAGCGTGGTTTTTTATATCTCTATAAATAAAATAGCTATAAAATTAAAAAATACTGCTGAATAGCTTATTTAGTTAGAATTTTAAACATACTAATTATTAGTTTATAGCTATAAAACTGGTAAAGTTATTAAAGGTTAAGGGTAAGTACCTTATAGGTGTATTTCCTATTGCAGGGTACTGCCAAGAAAAAGTGTACTACTCGATTGGGTGTACTACTGGAGTGGGAGATGCGTTAATTATTTAGTATATAAATATAAAAATAAATAGTTTAATACTTAAAATGCGATTTTAAAAACTTATAGGCTTGAAAATAATAAGGCTAAAGAAAAAGAAAGCTATTTTAATACATAAAGAAAAAATACTTAAGCAAGCTAAATAAAAGAGGTAGCTCTATATAGCTTAGTTTATTAGTTGTTATATAATAGTAATATATATAATTATTAGTAAATACTTACTTAAATATTATATTAGTATATATTATATATTTATTTATACTTATTTACTTATATTTACTTATTTATTATAAAAATACTTATAAAGTTATATATATAAGCGTAAAGTGATGTATAAAAGTGCTCCTCTTTAAAAGGGTGTATTAGATTTAGTAATAAAGGTATTTAAAAGAAAAGCAAGCATTTAGACTAGTAATTATATACGATATTTGTTATATAAGTATAGTATAGTAGTATAGTGGCTAATATAGGTGGCTAAGCTGTTAGTTATATATATTAAAAGAAAAATTAGCGCCCGGAGGATTAGCGGAGCATTAGAATAATATAATAGTTGATCTATAGCGATAAAATCTGATAGTTTCTCCCCCCTGTTCCGAATGGCGTGTCTCTAATCCGGCCACCCCTCGGGCCACTTGGCGCGAAATGGCCCGGCTCCATTAGCTGATCCTGCGTCCGTGCCGCCGAGAGGGCCGCGCTAGGAAGCAACAGTCCATTCCACAGGTCAACCTCTCCATCTCCTACTTCTACTTCATCAGTAGGACGAGGGGGCCGGCTTGTCCATTTAAAGCCCGGTGCCGCCGCTTACCATCGCCATCCTCTCTCTACGCACCAAATGGTGACCTTCCTTCTCATTGCTCTCCGCACTAGGTTAATCACCATGGACCTTGCTTGCACTCTTGTCGAATGGCTATTTCCATCTTCATGCGAGTCAGCGGCACCAAACGCCGGCTTACCAACAGTGACGTGGGGGCAGAATATTACCACCTTCCGACGCCTACATCAGCCCCCATCACGTCGCATCCAACAACCTGACCCAACTCTACCAGATAAGGGATACGACATGCCAACCATAGGACGTTCTTTAGGTAGGATTAGGACTCGGGACCATGGGTTCTAAAGAAACCCCTTTCAGCAGCCTCTACCCACGTCAGCTCAGAGTTTCCCCCATCTTACCCAGGCCTCCTTCACCCTTTCCGCCTGTCCAGCATTGAACACATTACCTACCTGCCTGCCGGGAACTCCCGCCAGCCCACTAGCGCTCCGGACTACCAATCCCACAACTCATCCTGGTCCCTCACTAACACCCACCCAGCCGTCTTTGGCAGCAACCCAACATGCCATGTCGTCGAATCTCGGTGTCTGGTCCGGGAGCTGGGGCTACATCGCCGTCCTGGGCTTCCTCGCCGTGCTCTCGTCGCTGACGGTGGCCGGGCGTTTCTGGTCGCGACGCATCTCCGGGCTTGGGACGCACGTCGACGACTGGCTGGCGCTCGCCACACTCATCGTGAACCACGCCCTCAACGCGACCGTCCTCATCGCCTTTCTCCAGGACGGGCTAGGTGTTACATGCGCTGAATACTAGTGCCCTTGGTGTAGCCCGGTTGAAGGCATGCTTCGGTGAACATGCAAGGTCAGAAGCGGTCCAATCGGACCTTCAAGGACCTAGGCAAGCCATAGTAGATTATTGTAATCTGAAGCTATTTCCAAGCCCTGAATCCAGCCCTTGTTATACTAGGCCTTCAACACAAAGAGGCTTGTGCAGGCGGATCCGGCGGCGGCTTCCGAATTACGGAAGGTGAATACATATCTGCTTATCTTCGATAATAGATAGGAGGTACCTTGTCTGTCCCAACTTGACACCGATCCATGGGGAGTCGATAATCAAGCATCATCCATCCATCCGATGTATCTTTTTTATTATATTCCTCATGACGTTCTCAGAGGACCCATCACTAACCATTACCCACCCGCAACCCACAGCTCCCCTTCATCGGCACCGTCCTCTACGGCGCCGGGTCAACGAGCATCCGCCTCGCCGTCATCATCTTCTTCTTTCGCATCTTCCCGACCCGGACCCTGCGGGTTTCGGGCGGTGTCTTGGCCGCGATATGCGTCGTGTGGTTCATCGCCATCGAGGCGCTCAACTTCGCGGTTTACACGCCGATCGCGTACACATGAGACCGTACCATCGAAGGCGGGCACTGCATCACGGCGCCGCCACCGTCTGCTTGCCCATCCGTGATGCCATCGGTCTGCAGCTACAGCGATAGAAGAAGATCGTGGTTTTTTTTCCATCAGTGGCATGTAAATAAAAAATTGCGCCCCCGCATAATAGTTTGTCGGGATGCAAGGTGCAAATCCTTGCTAATAATGTCTGCCGATAGTGCCACGGCGGCGAGTTTGACGAGATTGGTAGCCATCTCGTTCTTTCTCTGATTTGACGGATTTAACAGCACAGGAAGTAAGTCTTCTTCTACGTTGCTCTCTTCCCTCGAGTATGGATAGGGCAGTTTCGAACCCTCTGGAGGAACCAGTCTAACACCCAACCCAGCAACCTCCGCCTTGCCATCCGCAACAACTGTCTTCGAGATCTATATCGCCATTGTCGGGGCCTGTGTGCCGACGCTGGTGCCAGCCTACAAGCGCTTGCGCAGGAAACCAGCCTCGCCCGACACGATGGTGATACAGCGCCCCTGCGACTATACGGGCCGACCGTCGAAGAAACCATCACATGTCCACACTGGTCTGGCGGCAGATATAGCGGTGCTTTGGACAGGACCCTATGAAGACGATGCCCGATCCTTCAGATGGCTAGATGATGTGCCGGAGTTGGTCCCCGGAAAAGATTGTGGGGATTACTGGGCAGATGTATGCAGCGAGGCGAGACCGTTGTCTTCATAGCTGGAAGGGATACTGTTAGGCACTATCAGGGTTCAGCGGGATGTTACGTGGAATTGATTGAGGCGTTGTGCAGCGATGGAGATTTATTATAGAATTCGGAACCTTGGTTCGGGCTGAGTCTTTGAAACGGCTCACACTATTGTACTAGAACTAGTATGTCCTGTCGTCATGATCACTAGTCTACCCCTTACATCGTTTCCTGTCCTTACTATTAGTACTGTAGAGAGTAGAGACCACTCTAGCCCCATCAAATATGCCTCTCCCAATGTTCTTCACACCACTGCCACAGCTTCGTCGCATAGCCCAGCCCCCCTTCAGCTTCCGAGGTCATCGCCTTCACGATGTCTTTACGTGTCATTTCACTGTCCAGTCTGCGTCGTCCCCAAGGTATGACATATGTCCCATTATGTTCCATCTTCAGGTCCGGCGACAGGCCCGCGTACAACTCGGTATAAGCGCCGAACACGGGTTCATGCAAGATGAATGTATTCATGATAAAGTAGGCCGGCGCCGGCGTGCCCTTGAAAGCGCCGGCGCGGAGATTGCCCGGATTCAGCGTCACGCTCAAGATGCCGTCGGCGCCGTGACGTTTCCCGTACTCTCGCGCCAGGAACCACGTCCCGGCCTTGGAGGCACCGTAATTGGCCACTCGGTCTTTGAGCCCCTTGTCCAAGGCGTTGAAGTCAACGCCATTCGGAGGTGCGGACTGGTCCATGAGCCCGCTGGCCAGCCAGACAACACGCGCCCGGGCCGGGCTGGAAGCGGCTGCGGCGGCCTTGAGAAGTGGCGTTAGGCGGAGGGTGAAGAGTAGGGTACCGACGCAATGCACGCCAAAGAAGGGTTCGATGTCTTGGGCGGTGCGTTCGCCGTACGGAATTACGTTGGCGCCGATGCCGGCATTGTTCCACAAGACGTCGAGTTTTGCTTCTTGGGCGGCGAAGGTTTCCGCTGCGGCCACGACGGACTTGAGGTCGCCCAGGTCTAGTTGTAGGAACTTGAGTTGTCCGGTACCTAATGCGTTCTTGGAGGCACCGTTTACGATTTCCTTGATGGCTGCTGACGCTTTGTCCTATCGCATGTTATTAGGATGATATTACAATTATCAGTTGCTATGGTGGGTCATGGTCGCACCTTGGATCGTGATGCCATGTAAATTGTGGCGCCGGAATTGAACAAGATTTTACACAGCTCGAAGCCAATGCCAGTGTTGCCGCCTGTGACGATGAAGACACGCCCTGTTTGCGAACCAGGCGGCACGTTGGCCTCTGTGAAGGTGGGCTTGGGCGGCCATGTTTGGGTCTTGAAGTTACGGAAGGCCTGCATTTCAAATGGTTGTTGCTGGGACGGTGAATGGTGAACCGGTAGGATTGGGCTGTAATATTAGGGAGGATATATAATATTGGTACAGATGATTCCGGCAAGAATCGATCTTTACTCTGGAATCTCTGTCGAGTTACGAGAATGGAGAATGGGGATTAATACGCTGGGTTGGCGGTGGCCTAAACGATACCAATACCGATACCCGCTACAGTGCTACAATATATGCTGCAATATACTGAAGAGGGAGACTCGGAGACTGACCTATCATCGATTATGGTTGAGATCAACGCAAACCTGGCTGCATGCTGGGGAGGGTGGTCACAAACACACCCAGGCAGGCAGCAGATATACACTTCACTGTAGCAGCAGACCCGGCCGCCCGGGGTTACGGGATCATGGATGGGACCGATAGGTGTTGGATTTTGCCACTGCGCCAAAAGATCATTGGAATAAAAAAACTTATTTTTGTATTTATGTTATAAATCTGACAATAGGACCGGTAGGACCCACCGCCTGCATGGAAGTTCCAACAAACTTCCCCTACATAGTAGGCTCCCGTTTACACACCGCCGGGGTATGCGCTAACAATACTACATACTTAGCGGCAGATTGGGGGGTAAGGCTAACGGTATACAGATATTTGCGGCTTATCTTTGGGAGCGGCTCCGTTTTTTTAAACGTTCTTCTAATAAGCTGCTCCTATCCTGTTGATGCCCATGAAACCTCCGTGACCTGCCAAGATCTATATAGCCAATTAAAAGTAACATAGTCTGTACTCTCTATATAAAGACAACAGCTGGTACATATCGCTACCTTAGCTGTGTGCGATTAAAGTGGCTAATCCTAGCAGATCTTAGTTACTTAAATGTTGATCTGTTAGTAAAAGCGATATAGAACAAAAGATGAAAATAAAATTGGGCCTTGAAGGTCACGGAAGTGTCGTGGGCACTAACAGGATGGATAAACCGCTTTAAAAACGAAACGCTTTAAATTTTGGGAGCGGCTTATAACCAGTTTAAATATAACTATTTCTATAAATCTTGCAAAGGCTGGAAAACCCTCTGTCAAACTACTAGACGTTAAAACAAAAAAACTATTTTCTAACTGTAATAGGTATATGTAGGTTGGCTTATTAGGTCTCGTAGGTTGTAGGGATAATCCTTGGGGATACCGTTAACTGCACCCAGCAAGCGACGCTAAAGTACTATCCCTTTGACGCCGGACTCAGCAACACTTATGTAAGCAACCCAGTTTTAGCCCACACTATCCCTGCTAACAAATCAACATCTGTTATATGCTAAGTTTAGTGCAAGACTCTGTACCTTCTGTTATAGAAAGAACCTTTGATAGATAATCGTATGCAACTAAATACGCTTGACTAAACCAATTAAATTAATAGAATATGGGTAATTTGGGGCATATGCTAAAGACATAAGTACTCCGATTTCTATTCATTTAGTTGGTCAGACAGCCCTTGTCTAGCGTACTTGGCATTTTGTTGCTGAGTCCGGCGTTAAAGGGATAGTACCCTCCACGGTCGGGCGTCTACAGTTCATCAACGTCACCGACTCAATGTCAGTGGTCGATGGTCGATGGTCACACGTGGCCTCACTACAGCTTACACAGGCGAATCATTGATGCTGGGAGTCTTGGACTTCATTTGAAATTAGAGATCCAAGCGTTCACGGTTCATAGCACTTGAGAGAATCTAAGCTTACTTCACAGTGACTCTGACACCTTTGCTCCCAGGCCAAGGCGCAGCCTTCAAGTACTCTGTATAAAATTCCACATCTCTTCGCGTCGTCTCGAAAAGCTCTAGTTCATGTCGACGGAACAGGGTAGCAAGCCCGATGTAGATCTCCGCATGCGCCAGATTCAGACCAAGGCACATGCGTGTGCCCCGACCGAAGGTCGTTAGATAGTTTGTGAGAGGCTTGACGCCGTCCGGCCCTTTAGCATCCCCGAGCCAGCGTTCGGGCCGGAAGACATCGGGCTCGGGGAACACTTGCGTGTTGGTGTGCATGTGGTATTGATCCATGCTGACCGGTGTTCCGGGTGGGATTGTCCACTGCTTGTAAGTCATGGCGCCGGTGCGGTTGATACGAGGCAGTCTCTCGACACCGCCGAAAGCAATGCGTAAAACTGCGACAAGACAGCGTGTTAGCGAGTGATTCACTTGTTCAACTAAGAGACATGGAGATGGATCATGGAGTGATTAGTCGGTTTACCTTCTTTAGACACAGCGGATAGGTATGGCAGTTTCTCCAGCTCGAGTAGAGGCAAAATGCTGCGCGCATCTGGCATAGCCTCTTCAAGCTCGCTTTTCAATCGCGACAACACCGACGGATTGTCGAGAATGTGGAAAGTGCCAATGGTCAACGTCCAAGCCGTTGTTTCGAAGCCGGCCCCAACGAGAGACTGCGCTTCCTGGAGCAGCCGGCCCGGCCGCAGCTCGCTCCGAGGGATATCGGAAGCCACCATCTCGGAGAAGACGGTTTTACGCCCACCGGATGGCTTCGCCTCCGCCTTCTGATTTGCGAGGACATCGGCGATTTGCTTCTCCATCACCCAGCGGAACTCGATGACAGGTCGGAAGGGAGGGAAAACGCGCATCGCGAGCCAATCCGGCAGATTGTTGATGATGGTCAGGAAGAACCCAAAATGCAAGGTGATATGGCAGTAGATGGCCACGCTGTTGACGGCAACGGTGAAGGGAGATCGGAAATCGGGAAATTTGTAGAAGTCCATGGGCTTGTCAAACACGATACTGACAATCGCATCCGCCGACAAAGCACTCCAGACGTCCATAATGTTCACGGGCTTGTTCTGGCCAAAATAATCTGTGTTGAGCTTGTCCGAGATGGCGTCCATGAGCCCTTGAACGCTGGCCGCCTGGTCGCGAACCTTGGTCTTCGAGAAGAAGGGCGCAAGGGCGGATCTCCGAATCTTGTGATCCTCTGCCCTCACTGTACTGAAAGTCGCCTCCGGAATGCTGAAGCGATGCTGGAGTCGCTCCAGCTTGTCGTACGCCTTATTCGTCGAGTACAGCACGTCATAGTACTCCGGATCATCAACGTGCAGCTCATCAGGGTTGATTCGGACGATGGGACCATACTTCTCGTGCATCCGCCGGATCTCGAAGGGAAATTGGCCGCCTCCTTTTTCCACCAGGTCGAAGTAGGCTTCGTACCATCCTGTGAGGGCTGCCAGCCTCGGACCTGGGAATTGGGCGATGGGGCTCAGGTACAGGCGATAGGTTACCAGACAGATCCCGTACCCAATCCAGCATACTAGCGAGGTGACCACAAAGAGACGGATATTGTCACCTGAGAAGACGCGGCTTAAAGCCGCTTGTGTGCTATTCTTTTCCATCGTGGTGAGAAGCGTTTGCAACTGGTATCTGGGCTTCGTTTGAAACTCTAGTGCTCTATTATGATTCACAGCCTGGAGTTACTTGAAGGATTCACTTTCTCACTGAAACAATGCTAAGATGTACAAGCCGAGCAACTTTATTCTAAGATTTTTGTTGACAGGCTTTGCAGCGGATGATTACGCAACTGGCTATAGCCTGTCTCACAGTAAGACGTGCATATCAACTCCAGGGACTGGTGGTGGTCCGACATTAGAATCCGAATAGGCATCGAACTCACACAATAAAGAAAAGCCTAAGACTGCCCTATAGGCTCTTGTTGCTCTACTGAGAGCTAGTTCGGCTAGGTTTGCCCAGGATGCACTTTGGATACGATCTGCATCGTTGGTAAGATTGTATAAGCTGATTAACATAACGTTAACATTCCATATTCGAAGGTCGTCATTCGAATAGCGTTTCTTATCTTTGGGTCAGCGAGTATCCGACAAACTCGCCGCCTGCGCCGCCTCTGATATGCATGACGTGCTCAGAGAACCAACTTGCATTCTGAGTCATGGGCGGAGGATTCGTGTGGTGAGACCTAACATACAACGTACATATAACAGAGGTGCCGTGCGGGAGGATTACAAAGGAACATGGCGCATTATCGCGGCACAGTCTATCAGTCGTCCTTGGCATTGACTATTTGCAGCTTATATTCGGGAGTTCTGTATTCGAGACTTAGTCTAGGGTTGCGAATTGGGTACCCGTGGGTACCCGCTAAGAACCCGCGGGTCCTTGGC
>NPFG01000843.1:0-11507 GCA_002288965.1 Xylaria sp. MSU_SB201401
TATAAGACCCACTAACTCCACTGGGTTATCCACTAACGCAATCACCGAAATTACTGACTAACCCTACCGGTGGTGCCGACCCTTGGCACCACTGGTGACCCCGACAGGCCTTGCTTAGCGCTATAGAGCCCTATATTCACTCCGCTAGGGCTCCACACATACCATATGGCCGCTATAGGTGAGCCTAGAATAGACCCTATAGTTAAATGGGTTTGGGTGGCTAGTTAGCGAGGCTATAGTAGCTAAAGTGGCTACTATAGCCGTGTGGCTAACGTGTGCTGCAGGGCAGTACCCGACTATTGCCAGCTGATTTCAACACGCCTTCTCAATAAGGGTGCTGCCTAATAAGCCCTAGCATCTGCTAAAACTTCAGCTGTTTAATAGACTCTAGGGGCTTAGTTAGGCTGTTAGTAGCTATATCTTTAGTAGAGATATAGCATATATCAACATCTCTAGCGCGTTAGGCTTTCCTAGCATATATGAACTTTACTAGGGTATGCTTTATACGCTAGTGGTGTTTAAGGTCTTTGGCAGTTGCTATAGCACCAGTATTATTGCTATACAGTGCTATAGCCCCTGGAATTGGCTGCTAAATTTCAGTATAAAGACCCTGTAGCCACTAAGCCTCTTTGACAGCTTTAGTTAGTACTATATATTCAGCTTCCAGGGTAAAAAGTGCCACTATACTAGCCCTCTTAGCCTTCTAACTTATAGCAGTATTAGCCACTATAGTAGTATAGCCCTAGGTAGACTTAGCGGTCTTAGGACACCTAGCAAAGTCGCTATTGCTATATACTATAGGCAGGCAACTCAGAGAGTTATTTAGTATGTTGTATAAGGGCTGTTAATCCCCTACAGTAGAGTAGCAAATAGCGAGGTCAGCGGTGCCTTTTAGGTACTTAAATAGTCCTATAGCGGCAGAAAGGTGTAGTTTACAGGGGGCTTGCATATAGGTGGCTAGCCACTAACAGCTAAAGGCTATATTAGGTCTAGTTATCTACATCAGGTAGTTAGCAGTGCTTACAACCACTAAATAGTAGTATTTATCTGCTAGACTCAGGGGAGTTCTAATGTCTTTAGCCTTTATAACACTAGGCTATAGCAGTACTTTAGTGGACTTAATGTCTTCTAAATTTAGCTTAATTAGCGCTTGCTTAATATACTATAGCTGGCTAAGATAAAGCCTGCGGTTGGCTCTATCCTGCTGTATTTTGGCACCTAAGAACCACTAGGCAGGGCCTTGGTCCTCTATAAGGTATACGCTGTTAATCTCTTACTTCAGTTGCTTAATATAAGCCTTACTAGGTCCTAAAATTAGGCAGTCGTTAACGTAAGCCACTATAAAGTGCCCTGTAAGCCTATTATAATACACTAAAGAGTTACTAACTAAAGGCCTAAACCCTAGACTATCTAACAGTTTAGTGAGCTTTTCTTACCACTGTCTTAGGGCTTGCTTTAGGCTATATAGGGCCTTTAGTAGTAGTAAGACCTGCTAAGTTCTAGGCTTATAGCTGTTTTTAGTAGCTAGCTATAACAGTTCTAGGTTAGCTAATAGCGCTATAAGGCCTTCTGGTAGCCTGCTGTAGATTATTTTAGGGAGGTCTCCGTTGAAAAAAGCCCCTATAAAATCCACTAACTCTGCCTCCCAGTTGTTAATAGCGGTCAAGGCTAGCAGTAAACGCCAGGTTAGGGATATAATTATAGCGGCAAAGGTCTCTAAAAAGTCAATGCCAGGGGCTTGTTTAAAGCCCTTAACCACTAACCTAGCTTTAAACTTAGCAATCTGCCCTAAGGCGTCTAGCTTGCATTTTAGCACCCATCTATTGCTAATAGCGCATTTATTTAGGCCTAAAGCCTTAATAAACCGCAGTGCCCCTGACTATAATAGCTATTTAAATTCAGCCCTGGCGGCTACTAGCTAGTTCTTTTGGTTAAAGGTTTTTAGCGCTAAAGTTAGCCTTCTAGGCTCTTCTAAAGCCGCTATAGTGGTATAGACAATGCCTTATACCACTATATTTACAGCGGTTGAGTTAATGTCCATAGGGTCAAGCGGGGGCTCGATCCCTTTATCTACTACGCTGTATTTTTCTCTTTCAATAGGTGCTATAAGGGGCAGTTCTACTATTATAGAGGGTCTAGCAATCTGTTTAATAGGCTGAATAGTAGTCTAATTGGTGGTTTGATTAGCGCTTATCCCTTGTAGACCTTCTAAAATAGTGGTCAAGTCGCCTTCTATAGTGGCTTCTATAGGGGGATCGCTAACGCCTTTACTAGGGGTAGTGTTAGGGGGCATATAACACTAGAACGGGTCGTTAGCAGTTGACTCCTCGTTATTTAGGTCCTCTAGGCGGTCTAGAACGCCTTCTGAGTCGCTATAATCTTTAGCAGTCTTAGGGGATAACTTAGGGGGTGAGTTAGTAGTGCTAGCAGTAGTAGGGTCGCTAAAGATAGGTGGCTAAAAGGCTAAAATAGCTGATTCTAGGAGCTTTATAGTGGCCGTCTGCTAGATAGCGTGCCTTTTAAGTATGTAAACTAGGTAGGTCTTAGCGCTTAGGGTCACTATAATGCGTCCCAGTTCAGCCCTTTCTGCTAACTTATAGGCCTTGACCCTTTGTTTATGTAGTATAGTAACTAGACACCTAGAGCCTATAACCTTATAGCGCTTTAGCAAGGGCATATAAGGTGCTGTAGCGGGTTCTAGCTTATCCTATAGTAGCTGATAGGGGGTTAAGTTTCTATTAGTGACCGCTGTACGGTTCACTAAGTCCACTATAGGTGCTACAGCGTAGCACTAAAGGTATAGCGGTAGGCCAGAGGCCTATAGGGTAGTCTATAGGCGGTTAAGGATTACCTTAATAGAGCGTTCTACTAGGCCGTTCTATTTGTGTGTATAGGGGCTAGAGGTGCTAAAACCGATACCTTTAGCACCTAACCAGTCCCCTGTAAGGCTGTTATCAACTTC
Organism: Xylaria sp. MSU_SB201401; assembly: GCA_002288965.1. Classification (NCBI taxonomy): domain Eukaryota; kingdom Fungi; phylum Ascomycota; class Sordariomycetes; order Xylariales; family Xylariaceae; genus Xylaria; species Xylaria sp. MSU_SB201401. Next base: position 2,963 of record NPFG01000843.1, read on the forward strand.
AGTACTAGAGTTGAAGTGAAAGTGCGCTAGATAGCAGTTATAGCGGTTGTTAAACCCCCTAAAACACCCCTTTATAGCAGAGTGTACAGTGGGTGCTGACTTGTCTTTTAGCAGGTGTATCCATCTGTAGCAAGTCTTCCGGTCTACTAGGATTAGTGAATAGGGTGTTTGGGAGTAAGATAAGGGCTTAATAGTCACTAAGTCACCCACTATGACCGCTAAAGCAACCGCTGGGTCAGTTACCGGAGGGGTGACCACCTGTTTAACAGCCTTACTCATAGCGCACTTAGCGCAGAAAAAGTCCTTATCACTAATCGAGTCAAACTTTAGGAGACCGGTAGTGATTTTAGCAGTCTTCTTTAGAAGGGGTAGGCTTATATAGCCTAGCCGATAGTGCTATAGCATCGCTAATTTTAGAAGCCTAGAAGGTTTAGCTTCAGGGGAGGCATCCGAAGATAATCTACCTAGATAGGGGCTATTAAGCTGAGCCTCGCTATCTATAGCCTTAAGGTCTACTAATTTATCCCCTATAGTGATAACTGTCTCGCTATTAGAACTAGAAAGGGGGGTATGAGTCCCCTGTAGCGCCTAAAATAGTAGTCTAGACCCTTCGATAGCATAGCTATTAGCGCTTTAGTTAGGGGTTTAAGGCATCTTTTTTAGGGAGAGATAGAACCCTAATTGCTGGAAGTTTAGCGTGGCTAGGGCTTTATCCTTGCTATTAAATAGCGTAAGTCCCCTAAGGGACCCCCCAGAGAGGTATTGTAACGCCCCTGAAACAATATTTATACTAAATTCTAGGATAAATAGCACCTTTTTTAAGGTAAGGGTGCTATATTTCTGACTAGAGCAGTGAACTTTTAGCTTAATAGTGCTTAAACCGCGAGGTGTTAGGGAGCTTCTAGCGGTAATTATAGGGGCCACAGTCCCTGTAAAGGCACTATAGCCACTAAACCAGCTGAGATTATTACAGATATGGCAGGTACTGCCGGTATCGTACAGCTAAAGGGCCTAAGCCGCTGGTTTAGCCGCTGTGCTATTAACTAATTGCGATAAATTAGGGAGCAGTTCAGCGGGCTGAGTAGTGATCATATTAGCGGTCCACTGGGGTAGATTGTACTAGACTTGGAAGGTGGACTGGGTGCTAGTATTGCCGCTATTAGTAGGTGTTTTAGTGGTGTTGTTAGGTGGTTTGTGGCCACCTCGTCCCCTATAGCCACCACGCCGCCCTCTAGAGTTACCCCTAGAGGGTGTTGAAGGCTGGTTTATAGCGTAATTAGCGCCCTGGCTAGGGGGCTTGTCAGACTATTGGGTAGGCTTTCGGTAGTTCCATTTATCTTGTAAGGCGTCTGCCATAAGGGTTTCCACTGGAAGTACAGCGGATATAGCGCCAGGATTAGCGCTATAAGATACCCTAAGGGTTCTAAGAGTCTGGCGCATTTGGTTGGTCCAGGACGCACAGTCCTTTTTAAGGGCCTTAAGATAGTTATTGCAGTAGTCGATAGACTCGATTTTAGCACCCTTCTTAGCTAATTTGGCCACTGTAGCGTTGAATTTAGCATTAAAGGTGCTAAGATCAGTGCCTATAGTGTACTTTAGGCTGTAAAAGACCTAGATTAGGCAGTCCCTTTCAAGCTTATCGTTGGGCTTATATAGGGTAGTTAGCATCTAAAAGGCCGCTATAGGGTCGTTGTAGTAGCTAATATTACCCCGTGGGATTAGCCCACAGCTGTCTTGTAGTAGGAGTAGCACTATAGCCTAGTCAGGGTCGCTATAAGCTCTAAATATAGAGGGGTCTTCATAAAGTAGGTAGGCTAATAGCCTTAAATAAAATATTTAGGCCCTGTAACCAGAGGTTATAGTTGCTTTGCCCTTATAACTGCTAGTTAGTAGCGAAGGTGTTGATCTTTTTAGCTATCTCACGCCCAACTTGCCCCTAAAGGATAGTTAGGTTAGTGAGGGAAGCCATCGGTTTAGTAGATCGCTCAGCGGACTAGCTAGTGCTAGCTACAGCTGGTGTAGCAGGCGTAGTAGTGAAAGGGGTAGCCGAGAGTTGAGTGCTAAAGGTGGCAATAGCGTTTGTCAGGTTGGTTATAGCAATCTATAGGTCTTGAGTAGTGTGCTGAAGACCCTAAAGGCTGCTATTGACGTTGGTAAACTGGTCGTTGAAGTGCTGAAATTGCTCGCCATAGTTGCCGACAAGCGTATTAGCGGTCTCGATCAGGGCTCTGACAGTCCCTTCAGTGAGGTTGTTAGGGTCTAAGTTGGGGCGTTCTATAGTAGGCAAAGGAGAGCGTCAGCGGTATGCTTAGCTAATAAGACAGGGGGTAAAAGAGGGCTAAATTAGGGGTTTAACGCCCTAATTAGTGCTAGAAGATGAGTGCTGGGAAGGCCACGAAGTGCTTGGCGTTGGAGGTAGGTAGGGGGGTAAAGGCCACTGGTCTTGCTGAAAAACAGCGCTGGAGAGACACCGGCAGTGAGAATGCCGGGCTTATAACCTGTAGAAAGGTAGTGCACTATAGGGCATACGGTAGCAGGGCTACAGAAGGTTTTACAGGGGGCATAGACTAGCTATAGCGGAAGGCAACGGATCTTAATAGTACTGGAAGCAAAGACTATAGCGGGTAGGTCGCTATAGGGCAAGGGGTAGCAGTGGCAGTTAAAGGATTGAGTTGCTTGATTATAAGGTAGCTAAATAAAGGGAAATTCTAGTGGCTATATAGCCAGAGGGACAGTAGATTTAGTGCTAATAGCACTAAGTCTACACTGTAGTTACTAGCTAAATACAGAAGAGATTGACCTGGCTAGGCCCTTAGTTGGTGGGATCTATAGCCACCTAAAATAGTGGATTGTTTAGTGCTTAGGTTAGTGGGTCGGTTCGGTATGACCGAACCCTACAGGGGCTGCCCAGGGCCCACACACACCTTCCGGGAGACCTCTCATAGGCTCTATAAGACCTACTAACTCTACTGGGTTATCCACTAACGCAATCACCGAAATTACTGACTAACCCTACCGGTGGTGCCGACCCTTGGCACCACTGGTGACCCCGACAGGCCTTGCTTAGCGCTATAGAGCCCTGTACTCACTCCGCTAGGGCTCCACACACACCACATGGCCGCTGTAGGTGAGCCTAGAATAGACCCTACAGCTAAATGGGTTTGGGTGGCTAGTTAGCGAGGCTGTAGTGGCTGAAGTGGCCACTATAGCCGTGTGGCTAGCGTGTGCTGCAGGGCAGCACCCGACTATTGCCAGCTGATTTCAATAATAATTAATTTAAACTACTTAAAATCCTATTTGCTAGATATTTTTATACCGTTTTGACAAGTTTGCATATTATAGCCGGGTTTACCGCCAGCCTTATAGCGCCAAACGCACGTCTCCTTCCTCCTCGTATAACAACTACCCTAACGATATTTATAATTTTCCCACCTAACTACATCCCTAAAAGCTTATAGATATATTATTAACTAGCTAGATTATCGACCGGTTACCCTTTAAGTCAAGCTTTTATCTTTAACCTTGCCCGCTAGTAACTTATAACCTTAACCAACTTGCAACCTTAACCAACCCGCAACCCTAACCAACCCGCGACCTCAACCAACCCTAACTAAAGTCTAATCCCTATCCTAATATAAATCGAAGGTTATATAGCGCTAGAATAGCTTTTCAGCGTCTATTATCAAAGGTATATGCCAAATTACGCATAGTATAACTAGGTCTCGCATTATTAAGGAAAGAGTATTATAACCTTTTGCAAAGCAAATTATAAGCTTAACTAGCGTTATTATATAAAGAGAATTTAATTATAAAATAAAAGGTCTTTTATTATATAACGCAAGAGATCTATAGGCTTTTAAGAACGTAATTAGGTAGGAAAATCGTAAATATTGTCGGGATAGTCGTCGTATAAAGAGGAAAAAGACGCGCGCCTAGCGCTATAAGGCTAGCGGCAAACCCGGCTATAATACGCAAACTTGTCGAAACGGTATAGAAATATCTAGCGAATAAGATTCTAAGTAGTTTAAATTAATTGTATGTGTTATTATTAGATTATTTCTAGACGCGCGTATAAAGGTCTGGAAAGTGGCCCATTCAATTGGGTGGCCCGCTCATGTGGGAGATGCGTTATATTTATTTTAAAGCTAGTTATTTATTTTCATCGAGATTCTAATTGTGAATTGGTAGTTGGTGAGACCTTGGTTGTACTGAGTTATCAATTCGGATATACACGTCGAGGGCATTTACAAGTTGGGAATGAGGCCTGCAATCATGCAAGAGAAGGCAATGAAATGAAGATGGACGCATGTAGCAGCCGAGCCATCCTGCATATCAACAACTAGCTAGTTGTAGCATTTGACACCAGGCAATTCTGGCCGCGATGAATTGGGGCCATGAGAAGGATAATGCCGCCTGGAAAAGCGATGCCCGGTGCAAGCACATCAACATCTATCTACTTATCGTACGGAGTATGTCGCTCATTAAACGCCTGGTTTGCTCTCTTGGCAAGTTTGGCCTGGGGTCTGCTTGTCCTGTCGTTCGGGTTAAGTACCCCTTTAGTTCCTCACCTTTTTGGCTAGTCTCATATTTCTCTGCCAGTTTCCATGGACCTCTAATCGTGGCCTTTGTTGCTCGCAGAGCGATTCTCGCCGGCTGTTCAAAGAAACTGGGTTATGTTGGTATACTGGAGGCAATGGACCTTGGGCAGCCTTGCATCATAGTGTTGTATACACTTTAGACGAGGTGGAAGTCAATTGTTGATATGCGATGGAGCTTTTATCGGGCATCTCTCTCTCAAGCTTGCATTGGCACCCAGTGGGCCGGCAACGTTTTGCTTGAGCTTAGCGAGGCCATCGTGAACGACTTGTGACCGGCAGTCCTTTGTGCCGGCTCCGGAACTTTCCAGGGTGGCCCAGACTCTTGGCAGAAGCGATGCAGCTCGCTAGGCCTCAATCGGGAAACCACACCGACTGATGCTTGCTGGAAGGGACAACGGGCGTGGGGCTTGGCGCCGGGCCTGGTCCAGTTCATCTTATTTTTAGGCAGGCATCACCAACAGCATTATCCCCGTCCCCGCTGGTCGTCCTTTCCAGTTCGCTGTTTTCTCCTTGTCGTCGTGCACTCGGCTGTAGTGTCCTTCCTCCCTTCATCGTACTTTCATATAATAGTGACTGGCCTCAATAGGCAGTCACGTTGTCCTTCGTTCTTGCATACCTATAAGTACCTAACTTTAGGTAGTAATACCTTATTATACAGTCGCTACCTACCACTACGTTCGTTTTGTTCTTCGCCGCTTTTAATTCATATTCGATTCAATTCTCCTCTACTTCATCGGCACCTCTTTCTACGGTTAGCAGGACGATCTTGGATATATCCCTAGTCCTTGCCAGGCAACATATCCAGGACAAGTTGGTTCACGGGTCGCGGGCTAACAAGCGCATACCTCACATCACGATGACGAGCTCCGGGCAGGACTTGCCAATCGCGGCAGAGCAGAGGGGTGAAGAGCCTCCTACAACTCGCGATACGACCACCAGTCCAACAGACAGAGCAGAAGGGTCGGCGCCACCACCACCACTGTCGCAACGTCCGGCGCCTACAAGCTCACAGCCTCTCCCGCAGACGTTTCATAATCAGACTCAACCAGTTTACATCCCATTTACTAGCCAGCCAAATCAGCAACTCCCTTACGCGACTCCTGTTCGACCCCTGCCGCACCAGAGCTCAGCCTATCTGGTCACCAGACTTGGTCTAACGGTTCTTTCCTCGATCTGGGGCATCATAATCATTGCGTTGACGAGCATCCTCCTTAGTCAGGGTGGTAGTGCTGCGAGCGTCTCAATCTATGCTTATGCCATCGTTATCGTTTCTATTATCTGGAACACGGCAGAGCTCATCACGTACTGCGTGCGTCTGCGCAAAGAAGTTCAGAGGGGCATCCACCCAGGTGCTCACGTTGGTTTGCACCTGCTCTTTTGGCTTGCTGGCGTTCTTGCTACGCTCTTGTCGGTCGGGATTTATGTAGGCGAAGCAGCTTCACTAGCGAGTTGTGAGAGAGGTGATGATGACGATGATTACTACTACTACTATAGCTCTTCCTACTGCGATGAGTACCAGCCTTATGACTACTACAAGGGGAGTATCATTCCGGTTTTCCGCGCACTGGTAGCCATCTTTGTGTTGTGGACGATCAGTCACTTTGTCCTATTCGTCATGGCTTGCATCGAAACTCATAAACGAAATAGCATGCAACCAGCCGCCTTCATTATGCCAGCGCAGGCCATAGCCGCAGGTCCTGTTCAAGGCATGTATTATCCGCAAGTTGCTGGCATGCAACCGCAGCCAATGCAGTATTACCCATATCCTGTCGTCATGCAACCGCCGCCGCCAGCGCAGCTCTCAGGGGCCCACTCACAAACGCCAGCCATGACTGAGAAGCAACCCGCACAACCTAATCAAAACCTTGCGGGCTTCTACGCCCCTACTGCGGGACCATCAACGAGGTCATCACAGAATACCGCCAGCGCCGCCTCGCCGGCGCAAGGGCTGCACTAAGCTTAGTGGAGCGCCTGTTGCTATCTATTCTCCCGTTCGCTTTGGAGTTAGCAAACAACTAGTCAAGGAATTTGGGTGCTTATATGTTAGGCTTGCTAGGGGCGTTAATTTTCTACGATGAGAGAGATATGGCTGCTACGTTTAGCATGAGTCACTAATACTAATCAAATGATACCCTCTATACCGTTATTACCATGACTGTCAAGTCTCACTTCTCTATCGTACGTATACATGCTATTATATTGTTTATAGTTCCTTTCGGCTAAGCCTCCTCGTCAGCCTGCAGTTTTCAATGATAGGCGAAGTTGAGTATTGAGATGAGGTTTGTAAAGGGATGCGTGACGTAGCGTACGATCAATATCATTGATGTATATGGTATGGGCTTTGTCATCGCGTACACTGGTGTTGATCTGTTTCCTGGGCCACCATCTCTCGTTCACGCGAGCAGTAAAAATATTATATCAGTCTAAGCATGGGACAATAAGGTCATCAAGTAGCGCAAAGAAACCAGATCTCTAAACCTCCTGTCAGTCTCTTCTATCACCGCCTACCTTTCACCATATTTCAATGCTGACTACGGATGCTCTATACATTTAAACTCGGTCGCTATTTGGGGGGACGAAAAGTTTGGCGCTGCCGCTTGTCTATTGTACTGTCGTGTCTTAGGTAGACCAAAAGCAAGACTAGCCGAGGGGTAGGATATCGAAGCTGACACAACACTATTCATCAATGGTAACACCGCTGCCAACCTTAGCTTAGGAGAGACCTGATAGCTTGATGGGCAATGGCATTGATGAGGAAGTGCTGTGACAAATGCTTGTCATATAAGACCGATTTCTTGCGCGTCAGTAACTCGTCTAACATTGATTTAACAGCGATTCCTTTGACTGGTCAATCATCTGCGGTGGCATGCGCAATAGGCAGAAGAGGGAGAGGAAAGGGAGAGCTTTTGAAAGGGTATGAGTAGGGGCGAAAGTCTTTGTTCAACCCTCGTATCTCATTTTATTCCCTCGCAGGAATGAAAAAAGTAGGATAAAAACTTCAAGTATAAAACTTCACTAACGTCTATCTTGGATCTCACATGTTTCAGACCGAATGTGCTACACGGCCAGCCGAATAGCCTTCACGACATATATAGGAGGTCTCTAGTTTCTCCTGGCAGGCGACAACCTGGCTTCACGGCTAGACTTGTTAATCAATGGGTCTGTCAAAGATATCATGCCCGATAGTGGAGGATCTCAGTGCGTCTTTGTCTGCAATCGCGTTATCATTCTCCATAGGCCTCGGCATGACCGCCTCCATAATCTCGGAAGAAAATGACCGCCCCTGACGGTAACATTGAATCCTTGACTGGCTCTGCTTTAGTAGATATACCGTGAGGCTTGGCGACGGTTCTCGCCCAAAAAGCGTGGGCTAAACCAAAATTTCCATGGAGCGTCGCACTTTTAATGGCATATATTCTTCTAACCTTAGCTTTTCCTATGGTCTATCGCATTGTTGACTGATGCGTTCAACTCATGGGTTGGATAAAGAACCGTTGCGGTCCCACAATCGTGCGGGCTGGTATGATTACATTGAGGAGGCAAAAGCCTAGGTACCTTTCCACCAAGACCGGCTTGCGAAGGCACTACTTAAGTACCTACTTTGGACAAGTACGTTCCCTACACGCCCATCATTGTTACTGTTTCTGTTGCATCTGGGTAAGACTCATATTGACGGTTGAGCTGGATTTCTAGTGATAGGTTTATCTGGATCTCTCGATGTTTGAAATCGCGGTTGAAATTGATATATGACTAGAGTCCTTGACTACCTAATGGGCCACCCCCCCCTAATGGGCCACCCCAACTAGCGGTGTTTACACCAAAAAACTCACTACTTTTCAAAAATTATAATAAATTAAATAAATTACCTAAAACGGTATAATTAAAATATATATAGAAAAATATATATATTTTTAATATTAAATCGAGTTATAAGGATTGTCCGCTAT
>NPFG01000844.1:0-11497 GCA_002288965.1 Xylaria sp. MSU_SB201401
ATTATTAAATTCAAAATTAAATAACAAAAATTATTATATACACTTTATTACTAAGCTATATCTAGTTAGCTTATAAAGTTATATAAAAACTTTATATATTACTTTATATATAAGAATTAATACTTTTTAGTATGTAAATAACTTTGCGAATATTATAACTATAATATAATAATTGATACTATTAGAATTATAACTAAAAGGCAAATTTAGAAGTATTTTTATTCATTTTATAGCTATTTTATTAAGCGAGTTATTAAGTAATACGCTAAGCAGGAATTATTTTAGCGCTTACTTTAGCACATTGATTAATAACTCGCATAATATAATAGCTATAAGGCTGCAAGTAGTACCGTTAAATCCCTTTTTAAATTACGAATTCAACAGTTTTAATTATTATTTTATAGTTATAATATTCGTGAAGTTATTAAAAGGTTACGTGAGAAAGTGCAGGGGTAATTTATATAGGTATTAAGAGTGATCCGGTCAATTAGGTGATCCGGTTAATTAAAAGATGCGTTATATATTTAAATTCCTTAGTTAATTACGAATCTAATAATATTTTATATTTATATATATGACTTTTTTTTATAAAGTTATTTAAAAGTATATATATTATATTTTAAAATAATATTTAATAAAAGCGTGGTTTGTTTAATTAAATGGTCTAATAAGAAATACGTTAAACTTAATAATTACTTTTTAATTATAATTAATAGCTTAATATTAGTAAAACCACTTATACTACCCTTTTATTATTGTTTTATTTAACTTAAATAAAATTAAAATATATAACGCATCTCTCACCCTAGTTAGACACCTAATCGAGTTGGCCACTTTTTTTGGCGGTACCCTGTAATAGGAAATTTGCGTATAAGGTATTTATATTCTACCTTTAATAACTTTACCAATTTTATAACTATAAATTAATAATTCATATATTTAGATTTTTAACTTAAAGACAAATTTAACAGTATTTTTTATAATTTTATAGCTATTTTATTTATAGAGATATAAAAAACTATGTTAAAATAATTTTTTAAAAATAGAGAAAAATCAGATTTAAATAGCTTGTTTAATAAGGAATTTAAATATACTAATTATTAGTTTATATAATTAATATTAGTTAAATTATTTAAGGTTTAAATAAAGTGGTAAATAAGTAACCCTGCGGGCTATTTCTTATTATAAAGTACTACTAAAAAAAGTGACTAAGTTAATTAGGTGGCTAACTAAAGTGAGAGATGCGTTATTTCGTAAATAAGTAATGAAAAACCTTATGTTTATAATAAACTAACGTTTTTTAATAAAAAGAATTTAATATAAACTAAGTTAAAATAAAAAAAGTGTAATTGTAAAACTTATAATAACGACTCTTATTAAACAAAGTTTACAGTTAGTAACTATACTGTTAGCTGTTTATATCGAGCTAGCGGCCGCAAGATCTACGCTAGACATTATTCACGATAATCTAGGTAAAAGTCCGAACCACAGCAACACATAGACTTCATCATCACAACGTTATCATTACTTGTCTACCAACATGCAGCCATTATGGCAAGCAATATACGCCGGACGTTTCCCTCTATACAAACGCTTCTGATGGTTAGGATTGGCGGTGGCGTCCCTAGAAAGGTCGACATACGGCTCAGCGACGTAGTGGTTAGCACAGGGGTAATGCAGTACAACTTAGGCAAAACCCTTCAGCAGGGCCGCTTTCAGCCCACAGGTACTGTGCGCCAGCCTTTACTAACACTTATAACAGCTGTTTTAATACTACAAGCATATCAGAAATTAGAAATCTCGAAGATCCCTGTTATCCTCCCTTAAATTTATAAGCGATACCCTACTATAATAAAGTACACTAATCGCGGGCAACTTAAAGATTTACTATTTAATAGTTCTTATAAGCACTTTAAGTCGGTCGCAAGTTGTAATAACTATGGTATATCACAGCTAGTATACCGATCACCCTAAAGCAATAATAACCCGACGATTTATTACGGAATCATTGCGTTTAGCAACTTCGTCTCAGGGACATTATGACAAATACCCCTAGCTATAATTTCTTGCCACCTCTAAAGTCACTCGTTAAATCTTTTAGCGTTTCTCGGTAAAAGAGTTAAATACTTTTTATACTCTCCTTAAAAGTCTATTATAAGTTATTGCTTATATATTTTTTTAAACTTTAAAAGCACTTAATACTACTTTTTTAAATAGATAAAAATATTAAACCTAATACTTAGTTAGTTCATTCTTTTATAAACTTTATATAATCTTTATATTCTCGATTTATATAAATAAACTTATTTTAATCTTATTTATATATAATTTAGCTATTAGATATTATTTTTATAAGTGATACAAGTTATTTATTAAAATTAATATCGTTTAGTTAATAGATTTTAATCGATATTATAATAGTTAATACGCTATTTATTAACAGGGTGTTTTAAGTAGTTTATACTGTTAACTGTTTAAAATAATTTTAAAATATCGGTTTAATTAGTCTTTTAAACTAGTCGAGGTCTTTATTAAGATCGATATAATACTAAGCCCTAAAGGCTTTAGCTTTTTTATAGAATTCGGTTTTTTATAGCTTTTAGTCTTTTAGTGCTTTATAAATAATAGTTAGTATTAATATAATTATAATATTATAATTAGCTTATAAATGTAATACGCGTTATTTAATGCGTAAAAAGCTTTTAATAAGCGTATAAGACTTTTAATTATTAAATACTGCGTTATATAGTTAATTAGAAAATGATAATGTCTTTTTAATTAATTAAGGAATTTTCCTCTCTACTTTAGAGTAGATATAAACATATGGCGCAAGCTTACTGCCTTATATAAGCACACACCATATATCTAGGTCAGATTTTTAGACATTACGTTTTAATCATTAGACATTACCTTATACCTAAAAAGGAAGATGCTAGGGAGGTATGTACTAATACCCCTACAAGCCCCTTTAGCACACCTAATCTAGCCGGTTTAGAGGTATTACCCTTATATCTCCCAACAGGGGGTTTTAAAAAAACATCTATTTACCTAACTAGCAAAAGGAAATAGCCTCCTAACAGTCCTCGAATAGCTTTTGCAATACCTTTACAACAGCCTTCAAATAGCCCTCGCAATAGCCCTCAAACAGCCTTCGCAATAGCCCTCGAATAGCCTTCACAACAGCCTTTACAACAGCCTTTACAACAGCCTTCGAATAGCCTTTACAACAGCCTTCGAATAGCCTTTACAACAGCCCTCGAATAGCCCTCGCAGCAGCCTTCGCAGCAGCCTTTGCAATAGTCTAGCGCGTAAGATTAGCAGTACGCGTCGCGTGTTTATTTTACTTAGTAATCAGGTTAGAAATCGACTGTTTTCATAATAGCTGTCTAGGGTGTATCTGCAACTATCCCAATTTGTATGGGAAAATAGTGGGGTTGTGGATACAGCCCCGACTATAGCCATGTTGGGTTTAGGGTAATGTCTGATGATTGAAACGTAATGTCTGAAGATCTGACCCGCCGTATATCTAACACCAGTCATGCCAACTGGGCATAGCCGCGGATGAAAGTGCGGTCAAAACCAAGTAGGAATTAATCCATTAATCAATCAATCATCAACTTCCAAGATTCCAATTAGCTACCTAACCCTGTGTCTGATAGCTGTGGCTGGTGCCACGAAATAACCAATAACCCAAAACTTTGCACAGCCTCAACGCTAAACACAGTCTCGTCTCTCACTTTCGCCATCTAGCAAACTGAGGTACAGTATTCTGCGTATCGACTCGGTTCTTATTGCACAATGAACAATACTCAGGTCGATTTCCATGACTCTAGAGCTGATGATATCAATGATGGACTTTCCCAATCATTAAAACCCAATGATAACCCCAATCAGCGGAGTGTAAGCATTGGTGCCTGGTCCCACATGGTGGTGGTGTGGTTGTTGTTGTGTCATAGCTAACTTATGAATAGTGTGAGGCATGTCGTGCGCGTAAGGTTCGTGGAATAGCAGTGCTCTTGCCATTTCTTACCTACCCGTACTCAGGATGCCCTCCAAACTACCACCGCTGGGAGACTGATTTGCTCTAGATTCGCTGTAGTAGAGAGTCACCTTGCTCCTCTTGTCTACGCGCCAAGGTTGAGTGTATCCGTGCCGAAACGAGGCCAAGGGAGAAACGCACCCGCATTCTCCTCACCCCCCAGTAGTACGTCATGTCCTTCGGTCTCCCGTCGTCGCGCGTCTCCCGCCACTTTCTCTTCAATGTTTGTCTACATGGGCTCACCTAGTCTCCCAAATGACGTAGTGAAAGGAAAATTGATCAAATTGATCGTCAGCTCAACGGAGTTACCAGACTACTAGAAGACCTTAAGATGAATTGGCAACCTAGGGTTGTATCAATGTCGTCTTCCATCCCAGTCCCCTCTAGTGACGCAACCCCGTCGGATTCAACTTCCGGAATGGTCGTGGAAGGAGATTCTTCATTAGCCGCCCACTCGGTCTTCGCCAATGAGTTCTTGCAGAAGATTGTTTCCACTGATTCTATACAGGATCCTAGCTTGGACATGGGTGAAACTTTGGACTTGCTCTCTGGCATCGTAACTGCTTTAAGAGAACAGACTACCTCAAGCGAGACGACTTACCCTCACGCGAGACCCACCCAGCGTCCCAGTCGTGTAAGATGTGAGATGCCTCCCATTCAAAAGGTCATTGCTTTAATCCGCATTGCCCGAAGTAAGTATCTTTTAGCCCTTCCCTAGCTTTCAAATACAAGTGTCTTATGCTAACTTTGTGGATGCCCTAGCACAACGTCTCATAGGGGCAGGCTGGATATACGTGTTCCTTCCGATGCATCGTTTTCAAGATATGTGCCTCAATGTATATTTCTGCGAAGACTATTCCGAGGCTGATTTTATCAACGTCAACGCTGGCCTTTATTCCCTTTTCTCGGATTACGTCTCTCATGTGGCGGGAGAGGAGCAGGAGGAATATCTTAGCCACGCCCATAAATGCCGCGATAACCTTGAGACTGCGCTATCAATCTGCCACTGCATCTGCCCGCGACCCCAAACATGATTCTGGCCCTTATATTCGCTGTGAGTTGTGAATAACTCCCTACACTAGTATCCTTTCTAAACCGTCTTTGTAGGCATTCTATGCTATCGAGCTCTCAAAACCATCATTATCTTGGACACTGTCGTCGAAGGCGTCAGAGCTATGCCAAACCCTAGGTTATCATCGCGTTGAATCCATGAAGAACAACGAGCACGATGATATCGAGTACAAAAGTTTCCTCTTCTGGAGTGCGTACTTGATCGATAAAAGCCTCTCGCTTCGTCTGGGTCGAGCGTCAAATATTCCTGACTGGGACATTACGGTACCTCGACGCTTAATGCGTGATGCCAAACAGGAGCCAGTGCTGGCTTATTTTGTTTTGTGGGTCGAGGCTGCACGATGCCAGGGCAATATATACGAGATGCTTTACAGTCCGAAATCCAGCATTCAGCCTCATCACGTACGGCAGCACCAAGTTAACACTCTCGTTTCTGATTTGCATAGATTGGAGAAAGAAACCCAGGAAACAAATGTGCGTTATAAGAATTGTGAGCCGCTCATAATAAATTTTGCTAATTCTCATCACAGATGAAATGGTTCAAAATAGCAAAACAAAATTCAGGAGAAACCATACTAAACTTTTTTAAAACGTCAGATGATGTTCTCCGCCTATCACTCCTTACTCTAGTCTATCGAGCAGCTCCACAGCCAGCTAATTCTATCTCAACCTTCAACCACAACTGCCTTGAAGCGGCACGGAATACGCTTGATAGGCACCTAGACTGTATGGCTCTCTTGCAGCAGAAGGGTGGCGAGAATTACTTTTCGACATATGTACATTTGTAAGTCACGCGAATCTTCACACCTCCGTGAGCCCTTAAAGCCATATCCCCGTCTAACGCCGACTTGAGTAGGACCCTCCTCTTTGCTCCCTTCATCCCCTTCATCGTCATCTTCTGTCAAATAATTGAGACAAAAGATCCAACAGACCTAGGCCGTCTCCAAGCTTTTATTACTTCCATCCAGTCTGCAACCACCGTCTCTGAACCGGCAGCCAAGATGCAACGCCTGTTCCAGATTCTCTACAATATCTCACACCGCTACGTTGAAATTCATATGCCTGCCTGTCAATTGGGAGGAGCGCAGGCCGACCCAGAGATAGACACCCATCTCGCTTCGATAGGCTTCTTAGCTGCGGGGCCTAGCGACAACCAGCAACAGCAGGCGGCTGATGCTATGCAAGGGATAAACCCCGACTTCGAGCATACTGGAGCTGGAAATGGAGGATTTGGTGCCGGCGGGACAAATGATGGACATAAGGTGATGGATCCAATGATGTGGATGGCAAACGGGGCTCAGCTAGAAGACTGGTTTTACAATAACCAGGCCATTGTGAACTTGCTTGAGAAATCGAATGTTGATTTCATGGGTTAAGATTAGGGGTAGCCGTAGATAAAGGTCCTGAGAGGGTAGGCCATGATTCAATCCCTGGGAGTAATTCCCAAAAACTATCCCTTTGGCCGCCACGAACGCTCCAGCCACTTTGCTGGCCCAGTTTAAATTTGTCCTAAGTCTCGCTCTGCTACTACTAACAAATCTACAAGATCTAGGCTTAGGATCGACAAGATATTTCTGTTAAAGCTGTACAAATATGGTATAGCAGCGTACCTACTGTTATCAATTTTGGGAGAGTGCATCAAGCAATGTTCTGATTGGCTGTAGGAAATCTTGGCATGTATTCGAGCGTCCGTGGCGGTCAAAGGGATACCTTGAGCGCGTAACACCGTTCTTTACATGCCAAGATCATAATTGGCATCAAATTATCGCCTAGCCCACTTCTGCCCCTATCAGATGTAGCATCACTAACAATACCTACGCAACCTCGTCAGTAAGGGTGGGTACATGAGCTAATGAGTGGGTCAGAGCTGGGCCTAGAAGGTCACCGAGTCCAACATCTCGCATCCCGCGAGCACCGCTTTCCGTACAATGCGGGCCGCGCATACTCCGGCGCGATGCCTTTGAACATCTATAGCCCACACACTGCAACTGCGATTAATTGACCAGCACATTAGTCGCTTTGTTTGGCCCACGTACTGTTCATACTATCATACTATGTAGAGCCACAATAGCGTAGATTAACGGCGAATGAGTCACTTTAGCAGAGAGGACTAATTATCCCACTACATTGGTACGGGCCAGCTATACTAATAATATGCGGCTGTGTGTATACTATAGTTGGCTTATATAGCTGCTCGGGTTGCCAATCTCGTCACACAAGGCCGACATCTCACATCCTAATTTTTTTTCGCCGGAATATTCTAAACACAACAGCATTCTGTCAAACGTTGAACATGGGGTTCAAAGTCATCATTGTTGGAGCGAGCGTGTCCGGGTTATCGCTGGCTAATATGCTGGAGAGGTTCGATATTGACTTTCTCATTCTTGAGGCATACCCCAGTATTGCCCCCCAGCTCGGTGCAAGCATTGGACTACTACCGGGTGGCCTGCGGATTCTAGACCAGCTCGGTTGCTACGAACCTATTCGGGATATGGTCGGGGACTGTTATTACCAGACCACCATACGTCAATTTGACGGGAGAATATGGGCGGACCAAAAGCCTATTACGTTTTCCGAACAACTTGAATCTAGGTAACAAGACTTCAGAACCTAAAAAACAACAGTTTGTCTATTATAGTCGAATAAACTGACAAGCCGTACAGAATTGGCTATCCACAGATATTTATCGATAGACAGATGCTCCTTCAAGTTCTCTATAACAACCTCAAGTTCAAAAACAGAGTCCTCACCCAGAAACGTGCCATTCGCGTGGATACGTTCGAGAACTATACGTGTGTTCACACTCAGGACGGTTCTACGTATAATGGAGACATTATCGTAGGGGCCGATGGAATCCACAGTGTAGTGAGAACGGAGATGTGGCGCAATGCCAATGAAGCAGGGTCGGATTCATTTGGTCCAAACGAGGAATCTGGTATGTGATTGCTTCATTACTTTCTAAGAGTTAGCTATCTAACCCTCCATAATTAGAGCTCCAATGTGATTCCAAATGTACCTTCGGCATCTCTAAACGACCAACAGGACTGCCCGCTACTGCTCTTCAAATCAATGCATTCTTTGATGGCTGGAACTACATGATCCTTTCAGCCCCTGGAGATCGACTATACTGGTTTCTCTTCGATAAGATGGAAAAGGCTTATGGCAAGGACATTCCTAGATTCAACAAAGACGATGAAGCCCAGCTAGCTAAAAAACATCTCAGAGACCTAGTCACCGAAACTACGACCTTTGGGGATATCTATGAGAACCGTCTATGCTCCACGCTTGTTTCAATCGAGGAGCATGTATTTGCACGATGGTACTTTGGGAGGATCATCATTATTGGGGATGCTGCTCATAAGGTATTAAAACAATCTAAAGGGATTTGTTTATCTAGTAGAAACTAACCTGGGGTTTTTTTTGTAGGTTCACCCTATTACCGCCCAGGGTGGAAATGGTGCCATGGAAACTGCAGCAGTTCTTGTAAACGAACTCAGGCGAAAATTAGACCTACGTTCAATAAATGGGAGCCTATCTAAAGACGAGATCGAAAACATATTTACCCGCGTTCAGGCCCGCCGTTTCAACCGAGCATTGGACGCCGTTAAGCAGGGCCGCCGCACAAACTCCCTCTCCACCCGAGATACTTTTCTTGCACGACTCTTCGTTCATCATTTCTTCCCTAGATTTGGTCATCGATTAATTATGAGCCTCATTATCAACAACTTCAAGACTAGCCCCCTTATCGAGAACCTTGATGTGCCTCAACGGCGCATAGTTTCTCCATTACATAATGCTGCGAGAAATCACATAAAGGGTTGGGGCTTGTGGATTTCTGGAGCGTTTGGAGCTGGACTTCTTGCCTTATTCTTTTACTGGAAGCCATTGTTATGGTTATTGTAAAATTGGCAAAGCTTTGCTTTAGAGAATTTTCGTCTTTGATATTTAGCCAAAAGACTGCTAAATAGTTATCCCTGCGTTGTTTCATATACTCGATGGCCAGCTGAGTCTTACCCATACCCCCAAGGCCGTGGAGGACTACTACTCGACAACGGCCATCACTCTAGAGTCTCTCGCATATCTCAGCAAGCTCTTGTTCCCTTGCTACAAAGTGTGCAATTTCTGGTACGCAGTGGAGGCTGAATAGCACTAAAAATTCTCCATGTTGACTCTTTATATACGTCAATGATTTGATGCCTACATGATAAAGGATTTTTATCCTGCCTTTTTGATCTTTGACTATCTCCTCACGAAGCCGTTTTAGCGCTCTTTCTTCTCTTTTACTGTAGATCAGAGGCATCTAAGTTCCAAAGATGCCTAGCATAGAGTACGCCTTGTCTTCAGGTGCTGTGGTTGTTCTTCTCTCTGTCTATCAGAGGCCGGCATCGATCGATCGAACGGCCAACTGACGGTCGATATCGATTCGATCGATATCCGTATAATTATATAAGCAGTTGATCACGCCGATATCGACCGGTCGATCGATCGTTCTGGTCAATATAATTAGCTACGTGAATATTTCTAAATCAGGAGATAAATAAAGCTCTATAAGCTTATATATTAACGATTATGAGCCCAAGCTTAAAGTTCTGAATTCTCTAACACCACTCTACTCGTCCAATCGAGCAGGTATAATAGTAATTGCACTTCATAAGCGCCTGTTTGGTTCCAAGACCGTAGGCACTGCGTCATCGCAACTAGCAGGCGATCAAGGCGAGAACGGAGTGTTGATATCATCTCGCCCACACTGTTAAACTGGTGTTCAGTTGCTAAGCAAAACGGCCGGGTCACAAACCACCCCCCGGACCCCCATCAGCGCGCTAACCTGACCAGCTACCTTAATTAAACACTATTTAATAACGCGACCGCGTTTTAATCTTACGATCTTTTTTTACCTTTATTTTCTTAGAATTAACTCTTCTTTATCACTATGCGCCTAGTTTCTAAAGATTACCGCGCTACAGCTGCTATTCGCACTATTTAGTTAGGCATACTATTATAGCAAGTAGCGCCCATGTAGGGATATTAATAGATTGTTTATATACTGCTGCTTTTAAAGAATTCTAACCTAAAAAAAGACCTATTAATACCTTTAGGTTTTATCTACTTATTAAAAAACGTAGTTAACAAACTAAGTTATAAAATAGTCTAAGCTAGGCTTTATACTTTTAATTATTAAATTTAAATTAATAGCTTAATATATAGTTAACGCTTTTAATAATAATAAAAGCTTTAGAAAAAGGTAGTATACTTATTTTTAGCTTAAAATAAAACAATTACTTTAGCTAAATTAAAAAGCTTTAATTATATATATATTAATAATATAATAGTAATTAATATTAATATCTTTTTTAATTATTTTAATGCTTTAAAAGTTATAAATATTTTACTAAATTACTTTTTTAATATTAATAAAATAAATATAGATTAAATTATTAGCTAAAACTATTAAATTATTTATAATATTATAATATATATAGCTTTTAAAAAAGCTATTAAAAAAGGCAAATAGATTATTATACTTAAAGCTATTAATATTATTAATAAAACTTTACTATACTACTAATTTAAAAAGGATTATAAGTATAAAGTTAGTAGTTTTTAAATTAAAACTAAGGATTATTTAAAGATTAATGGTTTAACTATTGTTTTAATAATTAGACTAGTAATTTTAGTATTTTAAAATAACTAAAAGACTTATTTATACCTTATATTTAAAACTATTTTAATAATATATAATATATATTAACGTGTTTCATTATCAAATAACAAATATTATTAAATAATAAGAGTCTCAGGCACTATTTAGGTTGTAATATAAAAAAAACAACCATAACGCAATTAAATTACTTTAAATTAATTAGAATCCTTTTTATTAGATGTATTTATATCTATTATATAAGTTTGCGTATTATGACTGGTATTGCCGCATATGCCACAATGGCGTACGCGCGTAGATGCCCTTACCTAACGACTACTTCTTTTACTATTTTTTTAATCTACTTAACTACTATCCTCTCTAAAGACCTAGAGATTTATTCCCTTAGATTAAATAAGTACTCCTCTAGTTTATAATCGCTTATTTTTTGTTTTTTAACATTTACTAAAGATATAGTTAGCCTTTTAAAACTTAGCTACCTTATTTAATATTAATATTTGCCTATATAGTAAATAGTATATAGCTTTTGATAACAAGTTTATAATATTAATAATTTTACTTAATAAGCTATTTTAATACCTAGTAATTTAGTTTTTTAAGTAAATAGTCTATAAAATAGCTTTTTTAATAATAATAAAGGTTTTTAAAACCTAAATAATAAAAAGTAACTTAAGCTTTAGTAATAATATAAAATAGATTAATATAACCTTAAGCTCTAAAATAATAAC
>NPFG01000845.1:0-11480 GCA_002288965.1 Xylaria sp. MSU_SB201401
GTTAAGGATAAGGGGGCTAGGGGGTCCGGGGTCGGAGGTCAGGGGCAAGTGGCCAAAGGCGGTGAGCATTCTTTTTGGTAGGGACCTCTGTATAGCACAGCTAAATGCTTATTATTTCCTAGTCAAACTGGGTCCCTAAGCGGTCTCTCTGTTAGACAGGGGTCCTGTGGGGGCATTTTGGTCTTGGCATTTTGTAGCTGAATCAGCAGTTAAAGAGATACCCTTACAACATAGCACATAGCTCTTGACCCCGCCTTGTGACAGTCATCGCCGTGGATTCCAGCTCAGCCCAGGCATCTCATGTCAGCCATCGACCTAGCGTGTGATATCAGACATAGCTGTAGGAAAGTGAGAGGCCGTCACGCAACAGCAAATGTCATATTACACCTCTACCTGTACCTGATCCCGACAACGGCCTTCGTCAGATCCGACTAGAGTTGTCTTTTCAAGAAGCCCACCCGAAGTGGCCGCAGATGTAACCTGGGTTAGCTTTTATCCTTTCTGATACGCATAGGTTTAATGATCTTTTTTTTTTTTCAGAATTTTCTTCTCTATTTCTCTACCTAGATAGGGTAATATGTGCTCATGAGGTGTTTCGAACGGCCAACTGCTAGCACAAGCTTTTAGTCATATCACCCTATAAGTTTTGATTGATCATCTTTAAAAGTCTACTGAAACAGTCATGTACTCCCTCGCACGATCAAGGCTTAATACAGATAAGAGCTCCCGTCTCAACAGCTTTATCATGCCCGCCACTCTTACCCAGCTTTAACAACCCCGCTTTAGTTAGGCGTAGAACTGCTTTGATGTCTTCCCGTGCATATATATAGGATCCCTTGATGGTCCAGCTGTTGATTATAGCATTTAGGTAAGAAATCGGCAACGACTCCTCTCCTCGCGCACCTATGAACATTATGCGTCCCCCGTCTCCCAGTGACGAGATTGCAGCCGCAAAGTTTAGGGCGCCTGTCGCCTCAGGGGGGGAGACATCGACCACGACATCGACAGGCCCAGAAGCCTTAATTGAAGCGCCGTCTGCCCCTGCATCGCCGGTCAACTGCACAGCCCCCACAGCACCTGGGTATGTCTCCTTGAGCTCGCCGGGGACGTAGCCCAAGCTGCCAGCTTCCGGGCTCCCAAGAATTCGAGCTTCATCGAGCTGGAAAACGGTCTCCAGCGGCGCTGCGATGTACTCGGCAAAGAAGCGCTGCTGCACGCAATCGTCTTGTAAAGTTGTTGCGACGCCTCCGTGAAGCCGGCAGTAATGCCTCTAATAATGCTAACAGAGGGGTCGTCGCGGGAACAGATAAAAGCAGAGACCATTATGTCAGATATAAGCGATGGCTCTTCAATTGACTGTCTTGCTTATGTATTATGAGGGCGCGTCTTGCTGTGTCAGAATTAAATGGCTAAATGTACCGGGGCAAGCAGGGTCTGCTCGCTAAACCTAGGCAGTCTTCACTTGTATCCGCATCTTCATCTGCATCTGCATCTGCACCTCCTCAACAACATCCATGCGCCCTTGTTGCCTCCTGCACTACGTAATTCTCGGCCACGAATCAGCATGGGGTCTAATAACTTCACCGCAAAAGGCATGATGGTTATCGCCAAAGTCTAGGAATGCTTTAACACGAAGCCAGCTGTGCGTTCTTCACTGTCTTCTAGTCCCATCAACACAGCTAATACCTATGATTTCTAGGTCAGTTGGAAGAAGCTTGCTACCGAAGCTGGCTTCCAAGACGATACCACAGCCAAAGCTCGCTATGAGTTACTTCATAGCTTCGTTCATGCTCATGACATTCATTCCAAACAGTCTCGTCTCAGGATTACTTGCTTCTTTCTCTCTCCTCCTTGCCGCTCTGGAAAGTTACAGCTACAGTTCTTATCTCTATGAGTCTATACGAGTATGATTGCCGTCGGCATGCGTTACTGAATTTAAATGAAAACTTAGAGGAAAACTTGAGGGTCCCTTCAAGGTCCTAGCCAGAAATATATATAGGCAGTTCCCATCCATGAGAATGGTATGCAGGTCCATCGACCACCCTACCCACAGCAATATCATAACCGTCATCCCCACCCCGAAGGCTTTGCTACCAGGTACCGGTTATTGTTCTAAATATTCAATTACTCAGGCTTAATAACACGAGCCTCCGACAGCTTTTAGGTTTCAACACTATCACAATGGGTCGCAATCTCGTAGCTCAGACATCGCACCTCCACCGTCTTCCTACAGAATTGGTTCAAGCCATTCTTTACGAATCACACAGCCTTAAGACGGTGCTGTCTGCTATCCTCAGTTGCCGAAGACTATATGATGTATTTGTTGGAGATTCGTCGAGAATCGCAACACGGGCTGTGATTAATGAACTTGACTCGTATGACGTGCGCCCCGAAGCCATCGCTGCGCTACGAGCTTCGAAATTAACCGACCCAACACGTCAGATGGTGCAGGATCTCTGTACAGCCCATCTCCAAAAGAGAAGTTACGAACTCAGTATACGTATGACGTTTGATGAAGCCATAAGTGCCTCAAAATTGCATGCTGCGGTATCAAGGTTGGCCGAAGATTTTACCAAGGCAGGGTTACGAGTCTTCATGGGTGAGAGCAAGAATGCACATACACTAACGTCACGATCCCTCGAACCCTCAACGTCTGAGAAATGCCGCATTATGCGTGCATTCTATCTCAGCGAGCTGTTCTTCAACCTCTTCCGGCAAACTTTCAGATGGCCAATCCAAGAGACATGCCAATGTATGAATGACTTTCTTCTTACTTTTGCTCACTGGGAAACTGAACAAATTGCCTGCATTCACGACTATCTCTACCGCCTGGTCGCTCCAAGTGAGTACTTCACATGCAGCGATGATCACGCACCTGCTTGAGCACGGCTGACCTTCGTTTATAGTTTTCAACGATATGGCGGCTCACGATATTTATTGGGGAACGTTCGGGGTTGCACCTGCTCTGTGCTTCTGCTCGCCTGCGTTGCAGAATCTTCTTTACCAAGGCTCTATTTTCTTAGAAAGTCTTGGCAAAGCAAGAACTTATACTCAACAATGCGA
This sequence comes from Xylaria sp. MSU_SB201401, assembly GCA_002288965.1. Taxonomy (NCBI): domain Eukaryota; kingdom Fungi; phylum Ascomycota; class Sordariomycetes; order Xylariales; family Xylariaceae; genus Xylaria; species Xylaria sp. MSU_SB201401. The sequence continues at coordinate 3,064 of NPFG01000845.1, forward strand.
GCTTTTTGGTCAGGACCGGTATCCAGAAGGTACGTTTTGCAGCTTATACAGAGCGCTACACGACCTCTACTACGAACGATCGGATGATCAACATACCGTGCCTTTCAATTTCAGAAAGGGCCGTGCTTTTGAGTGCAAGAGCTTCTTGGCTCAACAACACGGACCATGTATCCCCGACTTCGAAGATTCGCATCATTATGCTTCGACACTGAAACGATCCTTCTTTGATGACCCCGACGACGGCTCCTTCATCATATGGAAGTGGGCTCATAAGTTACAGCCTCTGAGTAAGACTGTCATTAACTCTGATAACACGGTTTTGCGAGAAGGGGGGTACGTTATGTGGGACCGTGCGCGACTCGATGATCTAGGTATCTTGCATGATGACTGGCGACCAATACCCAGAGCATTGGTACTCAACCCGGATGCGGTGGTATATAATGAGAGATGGAGACAATCGTGGCAAGAGAGGGCGCGCATATACGCGAAAGGAGGGCACGGATGGTGGGACTCTGGGGACGAGTCGCAAATCTCCTGGAGTAAAGGCAAGAAGAAACGGGGGAAATCTTCCGCCGTGCCGACCTAGAGCACTATTATTGCTGCGAAACGGCCATGATGTTGTTCTGGACACGGTGCGCATGTTCCCGGGTTTGAATTATACGGTACGCGCACTCAATCACCTCAGGACAGCGCTAGAACAGCATCTACACGCGTTTGACGCACGATGTCAGCTCACGCGCTGGTTGCCCCCCGAGCTCCAGGTATACATAACCAACGCAACCAACGACAACGACGCGTTCTCTGCATGTGCTTCCGTAACCCGCGCGCCATTACAGGTACTTAATAAATCCTATTACACCCAGGGAAATTCCAAGTCCAGTAGATGGCGTAGTGGTTCTCGGTGATGCTATATGTGAGTATGACTTTGAGCTGCCTGCAATGAAAAGAATTGAACGATCTGAGAGAACCAATTTTTTAAAAAGTGGTAATATTGTAGAGATGGACTCGCTGATTTTAATTGTGGTATTTTTGTCGCGTGAAAATTACTGCTCGATTTTGTATTGGCGTTTGAAGTTGGTGATGTGTTCAACTCGACGAAGTTGAACACGAGTTTCGCGTCCACGATAGTATGTTGCACATGCCTTGCGATGAGATCGAGAAGCATCTGCTAATAGTTTTCGAGATAGAGTTGGCCTTACAATCTTTAGCTCTAGAGGCATATGCTTGCGTCAACGCTTCTTGAGCACTCCAAGGACTGGTCAGCATGCACCCCCAAGAAGCTAACGGCAACACATGGGGAGGAATCTACACCAATGCTGGCGTATGAATGAAGGAATTGGATAGATGATTCGCGGTACACTACACTAAGCTCCCGAGGCCGACAACCAACCTCATGCACTGCTAGACGACATAGCCTGATGGATTGCGAGAGAGGCGGTGCTGTGATATTGACGGGATGGTATGTACGGTTCGCGTCTCGCTGAAATCAGAATAATGTCAGCATGAGTTTTCGGCGCCGACTTAGCTGCCGCTGGAAGGTTGCGTCGGGATAACCAACGGTAAGGGATGATAAAAGTTGCTTCTAACACTCAGCTTCGATCACGACACTAAATTACCAATCTGTTGATGGAGCGATACAAGATGGTGGCGCGCCATTCCAAAGATACGCCACTGTCTTACTCTGATTCCGCTCAAAACAGACTGACAACTTCTATTTTCTAGATATCCGCGTCTCCCGCCGTATGTGTCGCGGCCGCATTGGCCTTTTCTACTGCTTTGTCTCTACGCTCTACTCGGTCCCATGGCGGTGTCCCAGTTGACCTAACTATTCCAGACCGAGCTACTTTTGGTTGCAGCCAGTTCCAAGACCGCGTTGACTCCTCGCTCGTCATCGTCTTACTTTCTACTCCTACCTACGATGAGCTACGCGAGGATAACTGGTCGCGAACAGCCTGGCAGCGTCCTTCCTGCATAGCCAAACCAACTTTGATAAGATTTCTTATAATGCTGCGACAAGCTTGGCCGCTATAGGGTCTGGAGCTCAATAGGATGTTGTATACACAGACCTGGACAAGTGCAACGAAGGTATGGTGGGTGGAGGATCACCAGCTTCGTCGCAAAGATGTACCCGAGACATCAAAGCTGGAGCGGTATTCAAGTATTCACCCCTGATCAGACGCCCGAACTTCTTCAAGCATTATATGAGTACGAGATCACCCAGAATAAAGACTCCTACGCGAACATGATTATCAACTTGGTGCCGACTAATGGACCCCTCTTGCTTACATTCGTTTACTTGAAGCTAGGGGAACGTCGAGTAGTCTATTCGCCCTTCTAACTTTCCGACGCCCGTATTCGAACAGACCGGTTTCATGATACTGCACGAGCCTACCATACCTCCCGCAGTGGTCCTCGTATGCTCACAGTTTCACTCCTGATGAGCTAGCGACGTTATATACCACACCTCCCGAGCTAGCCACCCTGAGTGTTTTATAGGCAGGCAATCTCAGCCCATTAGTAGGGGTGCAGTCTTGGCCTGACAAGAGAGTAATGGGGGTACTAGCAATTCCCGGGGCTACAAGCCGTCAATAAGGCGTTGTGGACCACTACTATCGCTTGATAGAATGCCGAGGACGACGATACAGTATATGAGGCAGTCCCGTTACCCTCCAGTAAGGTTCGTGTTGCCGCAGACTCCGCAGGCACGGGCCAGGACTATGTTTTCATGAACGACGCCAATTCCTAGTAGCCCGCTATTGCGCCATATGGAGATGGTAATGTGCGCCGCTTGCGCGCAATACAGAGAACATATGACTCGAATCTCATTTTCCAAAAGCTTGTGCCTGGTGCTCAGAAGATACCCTAATGAACAGTACACTATGCATATCAATCTGTTTCGGATTGACCTGGTGGTAGTCGGTTCCTTAGACTAGGTATCGATTATGTCCGTCTCTGTATTGTCGTGAGTTCGATAGAAACTGCGTGAAACTCGGCTTAGCGTAGTAGTAGTATAACACCGATCTGACGATCAATCCTATAATTATGCGGTAAGTATATTTATAGCCCGCTCACTTATCCCCCGCATATATCTCGATATGCCCACATGCAAATGCCGCTAACCTTGGTAGGTATGTCAGCACTATTATGGGTGAGTCCGCTGCCTGAAATCCTGCGGTTGCCTGAAAGTGTTCGCAATGATCCCAAAGCGTAACGTCAAGTGGATTTAAAAATGCGGAGCGACCTTCATTTCCGATGAAGCGCAGGAGCACACTTTTCGAACTATTCAACACTATCGACTAGTCCACTCGAGTCATTTGACGACGACTTTCAATAGAGAATTGGTAAAGGATGGCGGAGGTGCTCCCCACGTCCGACGTTCCAGATGAGTTTACAACATGTGCAATTTGCCGCCGTATCTGGCTGCGACTGACCGGCCATGTGTTGGAGGAACCGATAAAAATAGGATCTTTCGAGCAAGGTCTCTCCGATGGCTGTCCAACTCACTCGCCTCTTCTAGAAGGATTCCGCGACTATATTGAAGAAGCTCGGGTTCCCACGGAGTGCGAAGACATCGGTATAAAGAACGATGAGCCCCCTATCCTCATCTCATCCCTGAAGAATGGAGGACTAGTTTGGCCACTGCTCCTCGCAAACGTGGCTTCTGCTCAAACTCCCGTTGGGCAAGGCCGAATCCTGGATCCTGACTGGGTTGATGTGAAATTTCTGCAAGATTGCAAAAGAAAGTGTTTAGAGACACATGGTGGGAAATGCAACAACCCGATGAGGATTTCTCTTGTCACGCCCATGCTATTGATTGATGTCCAGCAGAATTGCATCGTGTCTGGACATGACGCCATGCCGTACGTGGCCCTGAGTTACATATGGGGGAAGTTGGGCTCACAGCGACGAACCAACATTCCTCATGGGCTGCTGCAACATTTGAGGCAGTCAAATGGGCTGCACTCGATCGAGGCAAAGCCTTATATGTCCCCTATCATTAATCGTGCCATGGCCCTAACTGCTCTAATTGGCGAGCGCTTTCTCTGGGTGGATGTTTTATGTGTACCCCAAGGGGATTTCGACGCAGCAGCGAAAGAGATAAGTAACATGGGCGCAATATTTGGGGGTGCTATCGTGACTATCGCCTCAGCAGATGGTGACGCAGAGAGCGGCCTAGTCGGGCTGCAAGGAGTTTCACCCTCTCGGGAGTTACGCCAGCGAATAATTCCTTTTGGGAGCGAACGAATTGTTGCCGGCGAGCACCATATTTTTTCCTTGGATCACGGATCTTCTTATCACGAGCGTGCTTGGACGTACCAAGAGTTCAAAATGTCAGCCAGAACTATCTGGTTCATGGACAAGTTAGTCAGTTGGAAGTGCCAATGCAGCGTGTGGCACGAGGAGCATATGCCTGATTCGACTTTTCCCACATACATCGACCCTAGACCACAGACTATTCTTGCAGGAATTCCTGATGTTGAGTCAATCAGTCATATCTTGACAGGCTACAATATCCGACAGCTGTCATACCCAGAAAATGCCTTATCGGGAGTTCAAGGGCTTCTTTCTGTGCTTAGTCGGGCATTTCCTGGAGGGTTTCTGGTAAGTTGCTGAATGATACACCTCATTACTCAAAGGTCTCGCAGGAATACTAATCATTTTTAGTACGTGTACCTTATTTCTCTAACCTTGTTGTCTGGGAGTAATAGCCAATAGTACATTAAACTGATAACAGATAGTTATGGTCTGCCAGAAACGCACTTCGATCGCTTCCTAGGGTGGCATCCGCATTGGGGTCATATAAATCTCCAACGTCGAGTGCGATCAGATCGACCCGCCGATGCTCAAATAGGACCATCTGAATTGCCTTCGTGGTCTTGGGTGGGATGGCAGGGGCTCATCGACACAGGACACAGATATGATGCAACAAACTTCAATCCCCGGTGTTCCCGGATCGCCGAAACAATTCCCATCGTGACGTGGTACACAGGTTCGTCACCGACTGATTCTAGGCGTAGGAAAATCAATCCAACTTTCCTCGAGAGTATTCCCAAGTTCAAGGAAACTAGAGATACTTTGCCTCCTGGATGGACAAGGTTCGATTGCCCGCCAACAGGCAGCTTCCGGGGAGAACCAGACATCTTTCCCGACGGCTGTGGAGAATATCTCTACAGTCACGAAACCATATTGAAACTAGACAAAGAAAGTAGGTTCTACTACCCATTTCCCGTCGTAGACATCACCGAAGATACGCCGCCCATAACGCCACCGCAAACCGCATACTTGTTCTGCGAAACCCAAAAAGCTCGACTCAATGCCCGGGCTGTAGGAAAGAAGGATCCACGATCTGATATGGAGAACTTCATAATGGACCTTCGGGACAACGACAATACCGTCATAGGGAAGCTCCACCTCCATAACAAGGAGCAACTATCCTTGTTCACGGGTACTAACGCGCCAGAGGCAGATGCGCCGGGGAAAGAGGTTGAATTGGTGGCCATCAGCAAAAGGCGCGAGTACGCGAAGACATGGAAACAAGAGCTCATGCGGTACGACCACCCGATCACCACGGAGAACTTGTATGTTGTGCTTTGGGTGGAATGGGTCAATGGTGTAGCCTATCGGTTGGCTAGTGGGACGGTCGAAGAAACAGCTTGGGATAAGCTCAACTCGAGAACGAGTCGCTTATTCTAGGCTGAGGTTGATATCTACCGATTTCTGAGGAGAAAGGATTATATCGCTAGCTCTGGATTTTCATATTATCTTCCAGTCGGGTGCAATAGTAGTTGTAGCTCTCTTCTCAGTATAATCAATTAGGGCCACCTTCGGTTTCGGTGGCTTGCTTCTATGTAAAATGGTCGCGAAGATATTTCGCAGTCATTGATTTCTTCTATCAGACTTCCAATTTTGCCAGAGGCATTTATGGCAGTAAGGAAACAATGATCAATCTACCATCGTATATACGTTGTTTTACTCTTCGTTTAAGCAATGCGATATCTAAGCCCACCCACCCCTCAACGACCCAGTCTAATCGCGACCCACCATTTTCACGCGACGCGTTTCCCAGCCATCTCATTTTTGACTTATAAAAATCCCAACACCCACACAACACTTTTTTAAGTAAATTACACTATATTAATCCTCTTTTTCTCAGCTTTCCAAAATAGTCGGTCTCGCCTCTGCACTCTGCACAGTTTATGCACTAAATGCCGTTAAACAAAGTGCTAACGTTTAAAAGGCGTCTAAAAACTATAACGTTGAAAAGTGCTATCTTTAGCAGTGTCTCAAAGGCATACTAACTAAAAAAGAGTCTTCCAAAGCCTGCTAAAAGCTTTCTAAAACCTATAAACAGTATTTAGCTAATTAGATAATTACTTAGAAAGAACTAGACTATATGCTATTAATCTACCGTTTTAGAAAATATGCTAAAGCTATTGCAAAAGCTAAAAACTGCAAAATACACCTCGGAAAACACTAGCACTTTTGTTTTTATAAGTATTTTCTAGCTTTAAAGGCTATATAAAGCCGTATTTTTAATTTTAAGCATATTAATAGCATCTCGCCAGCTAATATTAACGCCTTTTTCAACTGTCTTAATAACCTTATAATTACCTTAATACCTTTTCGCAATATATATAATGCTAATAAGTTTAAAGTTTTTAAAGATATTAGAGAAAACAGAATAGTAATAGGCAAGGCTTATAAAAAGATTATATATATAAAGGGGCTATAAAACTTTTAGTAGATTATAATAATTATAGCTATTAATACTATTAGAAAAGTAACGCTGCTATTTATTATTTTTACTAGCTAGTTTATATAAGATCAGTAGTTTCTAAGTTAACTAAATAGCACCTATTATAACTAGCACTTTACTTACTTACTAAAGAGTTAGACTAGCTAAAAAATAGCCCTCTAATAGCTTAAAAAGGTATTTCTTTCTTATATAAAGCTATATAATCTAAATAAATAGCAGCTACTAATCTTTAATAGCTATAATAACTATACTACTACCAAATTTATAACAGAATACCTTTTAAACCGCGTATAGCTAACCTTTCTACTAGCCTATTTATTGCATATTTTATAGCCTTGTAATCTAGGCCCGTTTTTGGTAGTAAAACAACTATTGATAGAAAAGGTAGTATAGGTAAATAGAAGATGTAGAATTAAGAAGTGGAACTCTATAGGGTAATATGGCCTTCGGCTATATATGCCTTGTGGGTGGTCATGTGACCTAAAGTTATATGACCTTGGCATGTACCCTGAAGGGGTATGTATCTGATACGCAGCGGGTAGCGTAGCTACTCTTACTATGTCCTATTAAAATGCCGGGCGCAGAAAAATGGCTGCTATCTTTAGTAGCTATTTAGATATATTATAATATATTAACTTAGCTTTTATTTAGCTAATCGAAAGTTTTGCTTTAGTTTTTAAACTTTGTTGTCTATTATTCCTTTTCTAGTATTTTTAATTATTATATCTGCTATTTTTTTATTAGTAGATTTGATTAGGGCTTTGACTAGGGTTTTAATAAGAGGTATAGCTAAAGTATTAAATGTTATAGTTATAAAGTCGGAAGTTTTAATTACTATTTTAGGGGTTTTGGCAACTAGTTTAATAGCGGGTGCTTTATATAGGCGCTTTTGCTTTTTTTTTAGGGTTTTACCTGCTTTTTTATTAGTACTAATATTTGGCTTAGGCCTATTTTTTTTTTAATATTTATTTATTAGTTTAGTAGATTGCTATAGGTCTTTTTTTAAATACTATATGTTATATTTATATTTTTAGCTTTTTTATTTGACTAGGTAATCAAATCTATTTCTTTTGCGATTTAGGCAGTGTTATAAAAGCTTTTTTACTTTATATAAATCCTTATAATCTTTTTAGCCTTAATTAGCTTTAACTAGTCCTAGAGATAGGATTATATAATTAAAAGGGTTTTAATTGCTTTTATAGGGTTATAAGTGTGTTACTAATACTACTAAATATATATAGTAGTTAGTTAAAAAGTTTAGTTTATATATTAGATTACTTATTTTTTGCTTTATAGTTTAAAGTCTAGTACGCTATTAAAAGTATTTCCTAAGTAGATTAATTAATAAATAGTAACCTTTATATAAATATAGTATAACCTTTTTTTTTATTTAAAATTTTAAAGCTTAGTGTTTACTATTAAATTGCTGTTTAGTTTATATAGCTATAAAGTTTATTACTAACCTTGTATTTTACTATAAGTGTTTTCTAATTTTTTATTGCCTTTTTAAATATTTAAATTATTATTTATATTACTATATTAAAAGAACTAGGTAATTTAAAGCTAAATAGTTATTTATAAAAAGTAGATTATATAACTTAAGAATATATAGTATTAAGGTTTTATTATAAATTTAGTATTAGATTTACTTAATTAAAGT